>PVKA01034023.1:0-23823 GCA_004027165.1 Ctenomys sociabilis | reverse complement strand
GTCTATTAATATAGTGTATTACATTTATAGATTTTCAAATATTGAACCATACTTGCATCTCTGGGATGAATCCTACTTGGTCTTCATGATTTGCTGTATTCTACTTGCCAGGATTTTGTTGAGTATTTTTGCATCTATGTTCATGAGGGAGATTGGCCTGTAGTTCTCCTTTTTGGTTGCGTCTTTACCTGGTTTTGGAATGAGTATTATACTTGCCTCCAGAAATGATTTTGGGAGCACTTTTTCCCTTTCAACTTCATGGAAGAGTTTGTGGAGTGTGGGGGTTATATCTTCTATAAATTTCTTGTAGAGTTCAGCTGTGAATCCATCAGGACCTGGACTTTTCTTTTTCGGTAGGCTTTTTATTACGTTTCATATTTCGTTGGCTGTTATCGCCTTATTGAGAGTTGTTATATCTTCTTGATTCCGTTTTGGTAATTTATACCTTTCAAGGAATATGTCCATTTCTTCTGTGTCTTCTATTTTATGAGTATAAAGATTCTCGAAGTAACTATTGATATTCTTCTGAATTTCCACTGGGTCTGTGGTGATTTCACCCTTTTCATTCCTTATCGCTTGTACTTGGATTTTCTTTCGCCTCTTTTTGATGAGCTTGGCAAGAGGCTTCTCAACTTTATTTAGTTTTTCAAAGAACCAACTTTTTGATTTGTTGATTCTTTGAACTGTTTTTTTCATCTCAATTGAGTTAATTTCTGCTCTAATCTTTATGATTTCTTCCTGTCTTTGTGCTCTGGGTTTTGTTTGCTCTTCTTTTTCTAGTTGTTGGAGGTGAAACATTGAGGTGCTAATTTGTTCCCTTTCTGTTTTCCTAATGTGTGAGTTCATAGCTATGATTTTCCCTCTAAGAACTGCTTTCATCGCAACCCATAAATTCCGGTAAGTTGTACTTGAATTTTCATTGAATTGTAGATATTGTTTAATTTCTTGTTGAATTTCTTCTGCAACCCATTGATTGCTGAGAAGGGTGTTGCTTAGTTTCCATGAATTTAGTGGGTTTTTCTGGTTTCTTTTGTCATTTATTTCTAATTTCATTGCATTGTGGTCAGATAGTGTGCATGGGATAATTTCTATTTTCTTGCATATACTTAGGCATGACCTCTGGACTAGCATGTGGTCTATTTTGGAAAATGTGTGCAGCTGAAAAACATGTGTATTCAGCTGTGGTTGGGTGAAACACTCTGTATATGTCCACCAGGTCCATTTGTTCCAAGCTATGGTTCAGTTCTGCTACTTCCTTGCTAATTTTTTGTCTGGTTGACCTATCTTTTTGTGATAAGGGTGTGTTAAGATCTCCTGTTAAGATTGTGTTGTTAGACATTAAGTTTTTCATGTCCCTTAAGGTTTGTCTTACATAGTTGGGTGCACCTGTGTTTAGTGCATAGATATTTATGGGTGTCACTTCTTGCTCTTGAATTTTTCCCCTGACCTCCTTCTTTATGTCTAAGTAGTATTCCATTACACTAAAAACCTCACTTTTTAAAAAAATCTGTTCCTCAGTTGATGAGCATCTAGACTGTTTCTAAGATTTAGCTTTAAAAATTATGCTCCCATAAACATGGGTGCACATATATCTCTGTGATATGGTGTTTTTAATTCTTCTAGGAAGATACCCAGAAGGGGAACATCTGATTCAAATGAGACCTCCAGTACCAGTGTTTAAAGGAATCTCCACACTTTTTTCCACAGTGGTTGTACTAGTTCACATTCCCACAAAGAGTGGAGAAATGTTCCTTTTCCCCCACATCTCCTCCAGGACTTCATATCCATCTATTTTTTGATGATAGCCATTCTTTCTGGGGTGAGATGGAATCTCAGTGTCATTTTAATTTGGAGATGTGAATTTTTATCCATTATCTACTCTTTAGCACTCTGGTTAAATACTGAGGAGTGGTGAGGGTCCAATTTTTCAGCCCTAATTTCCTCTTAATATTGTGGCTGCTTTCAAATATTTGTAAAATTCTCTTGTCCTGTGAAACTTCCAACCGGTCCAAAATTGTTCTTCCTTCAAATCTTCTTTCCATATAACATACATCTGAGGTTGGCAATATAATCCAATGGATGCACACTATCTAAGAAGGTACAGTTTCCAAAGATCACATTCATGCATTGTTTTGTGGTTATGAAACTATGATTTGACATAATTCAAAGATTCATTTCTTCAAATAATTTTGTTATTGCTGTGTTGGGAATAAAACCCTCAGTAGCAAGTCCTCTGTTACTGAGCGTGTTCCCGAGTTCTGCAGAAATACCTTAACCAATTAAGGTCTAGCTTAGAATCCTAGCACTTAGACAAAATCCACAATCAGAGCCACAAAACTGGCATTGTTCTAGATCTAGTATAGTTCTAAAAATTTCCCCCCACACTTACTCATCAAATATATATAATCTGCCAAACAAATGTTTACACACTTTGTGAAAAGCAAAGCAGTTTGGCATTTGTACCTGTACATCACTTACCTCGGTTTCACTCTTTTTCCTTTCCTCTCCCTTTTCCTTCCTCTCCTTCTTTAGAAAGCTTTGTTTCCATTTTATAATTTTCTTATTTTTTTATTTTCCTCTCCTTTCTTCCTTCCCCTTGCTAATTCTCCTTTTCTCTTGAAGAAACTCATTATGTGGTGCCAGGGATCGAACCTCGGTCCTTGTGCTTGCCTAAACTTCCCTAAGCAGGTGCTCTAGGCTGCTGAGCTATCTTGCTGTCTCTGTATATCTAAATGGGATTAAACACCCACATGGATGAAACTGATAAAGGATCTACAAACTGTGGAAAAGGGTTTCAGTGTAAATCCTGAAAGGATATGACTGACCTTGTCAGTTACAAGTTACATTTCTTGTTATATAGCTCTTGCTTTATCTTAATCATAACCATTCAGTAGAAAAGTGTAAAAACAAAGTATAAAAATTAAAGCCATGTTAATATGCTGAGCCATAAAAGGCTCAAGTCACCAACTTCTCACATTGACAGTCTTATGGATAACCCACTACTATCATGAAATACTGAACTATATTGGATTATTTTGCTGAATTCATGCACCTACAATATTTAAATGACAATGAAATACTATTCTCTGACAAAACTAAACAAATAAAGGGGATGTAAATGAAGGACCATTCTGTATCTGTATATATAAAATAGTTAGGATAGATATACAGCTACTTTCTCTTAATTCAATGAGAAGAAAGATTTGTACTAATAGTGTTTGGACAGGACATCATGTCTGCATCTCATACTATCAATGACTACTACAGAGACAACAATATGCAATGTATTAATTTTTGTAACTGTCCTACTAAACCTGTTTTGAAACTCTCACTGCTACTTGTTTTTCAATAAAATTAATAAAAAACATAAATGATATTAAAAATAAATAAATAATAGTGATAATAAGAAAAAGGTATGTTTTTTTTTTTTTTTTTGTTGGAAGCTGGAATTGAACTCAGGCCCTTGCACTTGCCAAGGAGGTGCTTATTCCTCTGAGCCATCTCCCCAGACCCCAGACCTTGTACGATTTTTTTAACAGACTGTGTTGCCCTCAGGTGGAGACCACAGATGATGTCTGATGTACAAAACAGAAAACTCACTACCCTGCGTGTCCTTAGGGAAGAAATGGATCACACATGTGCAGCGATGTCATGGACAAATTTACCCGAGCAGCCGTTCCATGTGCTAAGAAGTGTCTGGAGGCTCATGAACACCACTTTGAGTATCTCTTGTAATTTTTTTTTTGGATAACTATTGTTATTTTTGCTGGTATTTTTATTTTTATTTATTTTTTAATAGTTTTCTTGAGAAACAAATATCAATGAGACAGTTTCACAACCAATTCCTGGCACATTTTCAAGAATTAATACATTGTGTATTGTTGTCATAGTGCATTGTTCATTGCACAAGATGCTGACATGATATCCTGTTTGAAACACTATTATAAAAAACTTCTTTATTTATTGAATTAAGAGAATGGGCCTGTATTTCTATCCTAACTATTTTCAGTATACACATACAAAAGGGTTGGTCATTTCTATCCCATGTTTTTGATTAGTTTTCTCAGAGATGCTCATTCCAGTGTCATTTAAATACTGTAGGTTCTTGAATTCCTCAGAATTTCCCAATATAGTCCAGTAGTCCATAATAGTAGTGGGCTTTCTGTAAAACTGGCAATGTTCAAACTTGTTGACTTGAGCATTTTACAGCTCAGCATATTAATATGGCTTCACTTTTTATACTTTGTTTTTCATACTTTTCCGCTGGACGGTTAAGACCAAGATAAAGCAAGATCTATATAACAAGAAATATAACTTTTGTATCAGATAAGGTCAGTCAGGTACCCTCAGGCTTTATCCTGTAATCCTGTACTACACTTTGTAGATCCTTTGTCAGTGTCAGCCATGTGGATGAGTCATGGCCATCGCTTGACCAGTCTGCTCTCTGTGAAAGCTTGAGAGAATGTTTTCTCTCCATGTGACTCTCCTTAGGCATAGGCTACATTATCTCTTGTAATTGTACTGGCAAAGATAACATATTAACTTCTTAATGTCTCAATAAATTTAGCATTAAAAACTTTATATAAGATTTTCCTTTTCCTGAGGGGTATATAAACTTTTTGGCAGACTGTATTTTTTGCACAGGAATATCTAGCATTATCTAAGTGGGTAATTGACATTCAAAGTCTAGGACCATGTCCACATGAAAAAGGCTTGGGAAAGGAAGAAATGAGTTCATGATGAATGGAAGATTTTTTTCTTTGAAAAAGTATAGTCACTCCCACTCCACAGTCTTAGACCCAGTACAGCTCAGCCTGTAAGTGGGGCTCCAGGCCCGCCTCATCAGAGAGACAATTCGCAGAGATCCTTGGTCCCACCCCACTGCCCCAGACCCAGTGCAGCTAAACATGTGAGTCAGGGCTCCAGGCCCGCATGCCAGAGGGACCTTTGCCAGCCTTCTATGGTTCTGGTATGTGGCCCCGGACCCAGCACAGCTTGGCAGATCCAGCACAGCCTACTGGTTAATAAGAACATCCACTATCCTTATGGGATATCAGTGGAGCCACCAAAGCCCAGACTCACCGACCTAGAGAGTGATCTGCCTGAGACATGAGGGCCAACTCTGGCAACTTTCCGGATTCTCGCCCCAAAGCCAGCCAAGATAGTGAGAATTTTCACTACTCGCTCTGCATCCCAGTTTGATTCACACTTACTTGACCAGGGAACTAACAGAGGGGAACCACAGGAGCTGCAGCAAAAAGGAACTGAACACAGCAGCTAGATCCAGGCCAGGCATAACTGGATGATTTCAAACTTAATAGACTGGCACCCGAATCTCATTACATGCTAACGCTATAGCTGTACTAAAGCTCTACATCAAAGGTCAGAGGTCACTGCTATACAAAATGACAAAGAGAAGGAGAAAAATGCAATCTCGGGCCTCGAGTCCACCAGTAAGTGCAGAGGACACTAGCTCAGCTGAAATGAATGAATGAACAGACATGGAAGCAAAGGAACAACAGCAGAAAGGTATACAGGAACTCAGACAAGAATTAATTCCTGAAATGAAAAAAGAAATATCTGAATACAAAGCATCTGAAATAAAGAATCAAATGCAGAAACATCTGGGGGAAAACCAATGCTCATCCAGAACAAGTGCAGAGAGAACTATTCCAGCTGAAACTTATGAATTAACAGCATATGAAGCAAAGAAACAACAGCAGAAGGGTCATGAGGAACTCAAAGCAGAAATAATTTCTGAAATCAAAAAAGAATTATTTGAAATCATAGCATCTGAAATACAGAAACAAGTCTGGAAATATAAAGAGGAAACCCAAGTTGGAAGGAACACTGCAAAAAAAGAATACCTACCTCTAAAGAAGACACGGATAAAAAAATTGAGGAGATCAGAAATATGATGGATTACTTGAATGAGCAATACAGAAAAGAAATAGAATGCATGAAACAGAGTCAAAGAGATATAGAAGAACTAAAAATATCAATCACAAGTCTATAAGACCGTTTGAGTCAAAGCAAAGACAGACTTTCAGATCTTGAAGACCCTGGTGCAACTAGTGAAAAGGTGAGAAAGGATCTCTTAAAAACAATGAGAATGCAGAAAAAATAATCCTGCAAGATGACGCCAGAATGAACAATGTGAGATTAATTGGTATCAATGAAAAGCAAGGAGTCAATACAAATGACATAAAAAGAATCTGGGGAGAAGTAATTGCAGAAAACTTCCCAAATATGAGGAAACAATCCAACATTCAGGTCACCGAAGCATACAGAACACCAAATAACTTCAACCCAAGTAAAAACACACCAAGACATATAATAGTCAACATCCCAAAATTCCAACATAAAAATTATACACTGAAAGCTGCTAGAGAGGAGAAGCAGATCACATTCAAAGGAAAACCCTTCAGAATTACAACTGACTACTCTATACAAACCATGAAGGCAAGGAGAGCATGGAGGAGAGTTCTTCAAGTCCTACACAAAAACAAATTCCAGCCCACACTATTATACCCTGCAAAACCCTTTCAAGTTTGATGGAGAAGTGAAATACTTCCATGACAAAGAACAACTAAAGAATTTCATGAAGACAAAGCCATCCCTATACAGGCTGTTGAAAGATGTTCTAGAGAGAGACCACAATGATCAGAACTCCACAAATGAGAAAGAAAGTAACCCACTAAACAGGACAGACAATTAAACACAGGATAAAAAGCAGTAAACAACAGCATGTAAACATTATGACAAGTATAAGTCAACACTTTTCAATTATAACCATCAATGTAAACGGACTCAATTCTCCAATTAAGAGAAACAGACTGGCACAGTGGATTAGGAAACAAAATCCAACAATATGCTGTATACAAGAAACACACTTAACTCAAAAGGACATTCATGGGCTCAAAGTCAAAGGATGGAAAACAATATTACATGCCCCAGCACCTCAGAAAAAAGCAGGAGTAGCAATTCTGTTCTCAGACAGTCTCAACTTCAAACCAAGAAGGATCAAATGACACAAAGAAGTCCATATATTGGTCAGGGAAAAATTCTAGAGAAAGAGTTAACACTCATAAATATCTATGCACCAAACATATGAGCACCCAACTATGTAATACAATCTTAATGGACATGAAAAACCTAATCTCTAAGACCACAATCTTAAAAGGAGACCTTAACACCCCCTTATCTAAAAAAGATAGATCAACCAGACAAAAAAGCTAAGGAGGAACGTAGCAGAACTGAACCCGAGCTTGGAACAAATGGACCTGGTGGACATGTACAGAGTATTTCACTCATCCACAGCTGAATACATGCTTTTTTTTCAGATGCACATGGGTCATTTTCCAAAACAGACCACATACTAGTCCTGAGGTAATGTGTAAGTATATGCAAGAAAACAGAAATTATCCCATGCATATTATCTGACCACAATGCAATGAAACTGGAACTAAATGACAAAAGAAACCAGGAAAACCCACTAAATTCTTGGAAATTAAACAACACCCTACTCACAATCAATGGGTCACAGAAGAAATTAAACAAGAACTTCAACAATATCTACAATTCAATGAAAATTCAAGCACAACTTACCAGAATTTATGGATGCGATGAAAGCTGTTCTCTGAGAGAAATTCATCCTAATGTGAATTCATACATTAGGAATGCAGAATGGGAACAACTAGACACCCTAATACTGTACTTCTGACATCTAGAAAAGGAAGAGCAAACCAAACCCAGGGCCCAAAGACGGGAAGAAATCATAAAGATTAGAGCAGAAATTAATTCAATCGAGATGAAAATAGTTCAAAGAATCCATAAATCAAAAAGTTGATTCTTTGAAAGACTAAATAAAATTGATAAGCCTCTATCCAACCTCATAAAAAAGAGGAAGGAATAAATTCAAGTACATGCAATAAGGGATGAAAAGGGTAAAATCACCACTGACCCAGTGGAAATTCAGAAGATTATTAATAGCTACTTCGAGAATCTTTATGCTTACAGAATAGAAGACACAGAAGAAATGGACAGATTCTTCAAAAGGCACAAATTGCCAGAACTAAACCAAGAAGACATAACAATTCTCAATAATCCAATAACACCCAAGAAAATATGAAACGTAATAAAAAGCCTACAGACAAAGAAAAGTCCAGATCCTGATGGATTCACAGCTGAATTCTACAAGAAATTTATAGAAGATATAATCCCTACACTCCCCAAATTCTTCAATGAGTTTTAAAAGGACTCAGTCCTTCCAAAATCATTTCTGGAGGCAAGTATTATACTGATTCCAAAACCAGGGAAAGACACAACCTAAAAGGAGAACTATAGGCCAATCTCCCTCATGAAAATAGATGCAAAAATACTCAATAAAATCCTAGCAAATAGAATACAGCAAATCATCAAGAAGATCATAAACTATGACCAGGTTGGATTCATCCCAGGGATGCAAGGATGGTTTAATATTTGAAAATCTATAAATGCAATACACTATATTAATAGACTGAAATCTAAAAATGACTCAATTATCTCAATTGATACAGAGAAAGCTTTTGACAAAGCCCAACACTCATTCATATTCAAAGTCCTACAGAAAATTGGAATAGATGGACTCTACCTTAACTTGATAAAAACCATGTATGACAACCAAAAAGCTATTATAATCCTAAATGGGGAAAAACTGAAATCTTTTACTCTTAAATCAGGTACAAGACAAGGATGTCCTCTATCACTCCTCCTATTCAATATAGTTTTGGAATCATTAGCAACACCCATTAGAAAAGGAGAAATAATAGGAATAAGAATAGGTAAAGAAAAAGTTAAATTATCACTATTTGCAGATGACATGATACTTTACTTGGAAGACCCCAAAAATGCTACCAAGAAACTAGTAGAACTGATACAGAAATTCAGTAGCATAGCAGGATATAGAATCAGTACTCAAAAGTCAATAGCATTCCTCTATACACATAAGAAGCACACTGAAAGGGAAACAATAGAAACAATACCTTTTACTATAGCACCATGGAAAATGAAATACCTTGGGATTCACTTAGCCAAGGAAGTCAAAGATCTTTTCACAGAAAATTACAACACCCTAAGAAAAGAGATTGTAGAGGATTTCAGAAAATGGAAAGATATTCCATGCTCCTAGATAGGAAGAACCAACATCGTGAAGATGGCCATACTCCCAAAATTGCTGTACAGATTTAATGCAATCCCTATCAAACTGCCACCAACATACCTCCCAGACTGAGAGAAATCGTTCCTAAAATTTATTTGGAACCACAAATGACCTAGAATAACAAAGGCAATCTTGGCCAATAAAGACAAGGCAGGAGGCATCACAATTCCTGATTTGAAATTATACTACAAAGCCACTGTGATAAAAATCAACATGGTATTGGCAACAAAATAGACCTGAGGATCAATGGAATAGATTAGAAGATGGAGAGCCATCTAAGAACACACTCAGCAATCTGATCTTTGATGACTGGGCCAAACAAACTTACTGGAAGAGAAATATCAAATGGTGCTGGAAGACCAGGCTTTCTACATGCTGAAAACTAAAACCTGATCCAGCTGTGTCACCATGCACTAAGCTAAAGTCAAAGTGGATTAAAGACCTAAACATTAAAACAGAAACACTCAATCTCCTGGAAGAGAAAGTAGGAGGAACTCTTGAAGACATAGGGTTAGGTAAAGAATTCATGAACAAACATATATTTGCACGAGAAACACTAGAAAGAATCAACAACTGGGATCAACTTGTCATAAAAATATCGTAGCTAATAAGCAATTAGACAAAGGTCTGCTGTCTAGAATATATAAAGAACTAAGATATAACAGGGCCCTCAAATTTAAAGACCCAATTCAGAAATGGGTATCTGAGATGAATACACACTTCTCAGAGGACGAAATTAAAGAAGTGAACAAATATATGAAAAAATGCTCGACATCGCTAGCCATTCATGAAATGCAAATAAAAACAACACTGAGATACCATCTCACTCCAGAAAGAATGGCTATCATAAGGAAATGAATCAACAACAAATGTGGGAGAGGGTGTGGGGAAAAGCGAACATTTCTCCACTGCTGGTGGGAATGTAGACTGGCACAACCATTGTGCAGGTTAGTGTGGAGACTCCTCAAAAGAGTAGGATTGGAAATCCCATTCAGACTGGCTATCCCTGTACTGGAAAGTTTCCCCCAGGAAATGAAAACATTATATCATAGTGATATACATGTACCTATGTTTATAGAAGCAGAATTTGTGATAGCAAAATCTTGGAAACAACCAAGATGTTCGTCACATGAGGAGTGGTTGAAAAAGATGTGGTATTTCTATATTATGGAGTATTATTCATGTATAAAGAATGATAAACTTGAAGCATTTATACTGAAATGGATGCCACTTGAACATATACTCGGAAGTGAAATAAACGAGACACACATGTGCAAATATTGTATAGTCCCCCTTGTAGAAGAAGTCAAAAGAAAGAATACATATAAAAATGTTGAATAATGACTACAGACAATTGAGTCAGATAGTTAGGGCAAACTTAGTGGCATATGCTGCAGGGTACTAATCACCTTTTCTTCTGGATTGTTAAAAAACTAAGTGCACAGATCAAAATTGGAGAAATAGAAGAGCCACAGGGCCAGCCAACCTTTTGGCCCTAGCCTTTCAAGATCAGCGAAGACTCAGTGCATAGGAGAACCTGTACTGTAACATCATGAAACTCAGTTGTGCCCCAAATTTTCTGAACAAGCAGATTATGGAGCCACAGAGGAAAGAGATTGATGATGCATAGTGTGCTTGGGATGAGTTACATGGAGAGAAAACTTTCTCTCAGGCTCTCATAGAGAGCGAACTGGTCAAGCATTGGCCATGACTCATCCACATGCTTGACACAGTTAAAGGATCTACAGAGTAAGGTACAGGATTATAAGATAAACTCTAAGGAGACTTCACTGACATCAGAAATAAAAGCTACATATTTTTGTATATAGGTCTTGATCTATCTTGGTCTTAACCATCCAGCAGTAAAGTATAAAAATGAGGTATATAACGTGAGGACATAATAATAAGTTAAGCTGTAAATGGCTATAGTCAATAACTTGTTCAGATAACTCACTATTATTGTGGAATGCTGGAGTGTGTTGGATTTTGTCACTGAGTTCAGGCACCAAAATTGGTTTAATGACAATAGAGTGCTCATCTTTGACAGGTCTAGACAAAAAAAATGGGGTATACAAAGGAAGAATCATGATGTGTGTGTATAAACACTACAGTTAGGATAAATATGCTGTGCTCCTGCATAATTCTATGAAAAGCAAGATTTGCACTAGTAGTGATTGGACAAGATATTATGTTGGCTTCTAGTACTATGGACAAACACTAGGGAGATAACAAGGTAGAAAGTATTAATTATTGAATCTGTGATATAATTCAGCTATAAAAATAATATAGCATATAGCTATATTCTCTTCATTCACTGATTAGAGACATCTGCTATAATAATGTCTGTAAGTATAATATCATGTATACCCCTTGTATGACACCAAAACATTATGAAAACATTCTGAAATGTATTAATTTATTGAATCTGTCCTGTTAATTTGTCTTGAAACTGTCTCATTGCTATTTGTTCTTCAATAATAATAATAATAATAATAATAATAGTACACTAAAGAAACATTTTGACATACAAATTAAAGAAAAAAAAAACTTACCTCATTGGAAAATAAAATATCTTGAGGTTAAAATTTAGTGGGACCAAAAATGCCTACATGTATATATATTTACTTCATGTCTTGAAAATGTCACTCATTAAATAAGAAAACTAATACTATCAATTTCTTTGTAGTAATGAAACTCTGGTGAAGAAAAAAGCTAAATCTCTGTGAAATATTAAAAATTTTCAATTTAAAAAAAATACAATCACTGACTTGTGCTATCCAGATGGCCTGTGGTCCGATAATGCATTGCCAAATGGTGGAATAGACATCCACCTTAGGAATGACAGAGTGCCTTTTGCACTTCATAAAGTCTGCATTTACAATCTACAAACAATGATGTTTCTCTCAAAATCTGAGCTAATAACCAATCAGCTGCACAATGATGATGTGCCACTTGGAGATAGAAAAGTGAACGAAGTTCTTGTGAGCTTTTCACCCAGACAAGTTTTTAAACTATGTCAGCTGGGACCTATAGCAAGGATTATGTTGAGCATTACAACCCAAACCCAAAGGCCTGTGAGAAGGTTCCACAATATTATGTACTTTATTATCCACAATGTATATGGATATTTTCTATTGGATTGTATTTTACTTTAAAAAATGTTACTTATAAGCCATGAAATTGATATATCTACAGAATGGTTCACAAATCAATGATTTAGTACATTCGGCCAGTCTACATGCTTGATAAATGTAGCAATTGATCTAAGCAGCTTTTGCCAAAATGTGTATTTATAAGCTGGGTGAAAGAAATACTAGTTTATGGATGCAGTGATATATGATTTGACCTAATAGAAATTAATGAAATAATAATTAGAACATCATAGAAAAATAAAGTTACCATGGATAAGCTGTACAAGGTCAGCAGACTGAGCCTACAGTTGGAAGCGGAGTGAGGATATAGTTTGTACAAAAGTTGTTAGCTTATTATAAAGCAAAATGGCAGCTGGCACAGCTGTAAGAGCTCAGTATTTTTGTAAAAGTCAATGAGTTGGTCAAGAAAATTTCAATCCTTTTGTGATAAATGGGCATAGACTTGAATCCCAGATTCTCTATTTATAAGCTTTGCAAAGAAGTGTGTAGGTATGATGGAAATACACCAGGAGTATTTACACTTCAAAATTTATCACAGTAAAAGATGTATTGTCATTAACTTTCTTTAAAATAATCCTCAGGCCGCTGCGATAGCTGAGAAGACTAATCGCCTGCTAAGGCCAGCACAGACACCTGGGTTCAGTTCCCGGTAGCACATTCTTTGTTGGTCCTGACCCCAGGCACACTGATCCAGCCACCAAGGCTGCGCATGGTGAGCAGGCATGGCAATTGCGGTGCTGGGGCTGCTGAGACAGGAGGACCACTATGAGTCTGAGCTGTGTAATGAGACCCTGTTCCAATTACACATATTAAAAAAAAAAAACCCTCCTCCTTTCAAGCTTGCTTTCAAATCACTTTTTGTCTGTTTGTTTTTATTCTTTTTTTAAAAGCAACATTTCTTTTTTTTTTCTTTTTTTGGCCGTACTGGGGATTGTACTCAAGACCCTGAACTTGTCAGGCAAGCACTTATTCTACTGAGCTATCTTCCCAGCACCAACATTCTTTTTTTTTAAAAAATAATTTATTGAGAAACAAATAGCAATGAGAGAGTTTGAAAACCAATTAATAAGAGTTTCCATAATTAATACATTGCCTATTATTGACTTAGTGATTATTCACAGTACAAGATGTAGACCTGATATCCTGTTCACAAACACTATTAGAACAAGTCTTTCTACTCACTGAATTAAGAGAAAGTAGCTGTATGTCTATCTTAACTATTTTGAATATACAGGTACAAAATGGTCCTTCATTTGTACCTCCTTTATTTTAACTTTGTCAGAGATGGGTATTCCATTGTCATTTAAATATTGTAGGTGTGTGAATTCAACAAAATTTTCCAATCTAATCTAGCAGTCCATAGTAGTAGTGGGTTATTCATAGGAGTGGCAATGTCAGAAGTGCAACATTCCTTTTTAAACAATATTCTTTTTTCCTTTCTCTCTCTCTCTCTCTCTTCTCTTTTAGACACAGGGGCTTACTGTGCAGTTCAAGCTGGTCTTGAGCTCATTTTGTAGCCCAGGCTGTTCTCAAACTCACAGTGATCACCAGCCTCACAAGTGCCAGGATTACAGATGTGTGCCACCACTCTCAGCTGTTTGTGTTGTTAGGTTTTCCTTGACCTTACTATGTAAACCAGGCTGGCCTCGAACTCATGGCACTGTTGCTACCTCAGCCTCCTGAATGCTGGGATTACTGATATACCACTGTGCCTGGCAGTCCTATCATGCATGCCACTTCCTGAAACATTTCTGGAATCCCTCTTTCATGTCTTTACATGATGAGGTAAAAAAATCTGGTGAATACTCCAGAGAGAGGCCATTCACTAAAAGGCAGGGCCGTGTCCTCATCCCCTAGATCTGTGACTGTGACTCCTGGCTGTTCCCCAAGGTCAAAATGACCTTGAAAAAATGCATTGGATTAGTTCAGAGCATCAAGGCAGTGAGGACTGTGCTACTAGTGACAGTCTCAAAGAGCACTTGGACAATGGGAAGAGTGTATTTGAAGCAAGGGGGCACATTTTGGGAGAAATTCATGACAGTGTGTCTTTTATTGTAATAAATTTCAAAAAGTATTAATTTTATTTTTTGATTACATATCATCTATTCTCCAGCAAGCCTGAGGCCTACGTTTGTGATATTGGTATCTGACTAACCAGGTTATAGCAGCGATGCACACAAAAACAGTGCAGTATCTACCATAGCAAATGTTCACGAAATAAATCCGGAGACATTATTTTGCAAGTTGGATGTCAGGATGATGCTTATAGGTGGCAGCTTTCTTTGCCTAACATCTGCCTTTGGCATTCCATCACGCTAAATGGAGCTCTTTCTAAGGATTTCATCAGGCGCAGTCATACAGTACTGTCCAGGGCTGAACTGTTAAGTAGCCGGTCACCAGGGTGCTTCCTTGGCTCAGTGACGTTGTGGAGCTGATGGTGTGATGCACACTGGTCTCAGCTCCTGCAGACATGATAGCAGATGCACAGACCTGTCAGTGCACACCAGGGGTCACTAGCAATGTCGTGCTTGGGGAGTGGTGCCTTCAGGGAAAGGGAGGAGCAAACATCTGGGGCCACAGCAGGTGCCAACTCTGTAGCTACATGCTCCCAATGGGGAGCCAAATTTTTATAAGCCCAGCAAGAAGGTAAAGATCCAAAATTCTGGGCTGCTGGAGCTCCAAGTACTTCAAGGCCTGCTTGTTGACCTGAAGTTAGCTAGGTCCATCACAGTATGTTCCTCTTCTCTTTTCCTTTCTTCCTAATTCTCTCTTGTCTTCTATTTATAAAGTTAGGGAATTTTACAAAGCATGGTCAGAACAGGATGAATACTTAAATTTGCAAAATATTATGGTAAAAATTACACTGGCATTCACCTCCCTCAAGATATTCCTCAGTCACTTACTCCAGTTTCTTGCCACTTTGTGAAGTGGTACTGGCAGTCCATGTGTGTGTCTTTCTTTGGAGTTTTCTGGCTGAATCAGTGTCCTGAGTTGATTTTCAGTGTTCATCTATTCAAAATGTTTACCTTTCATGCTTATGTCACTTCTGGAAAAAGAGGCAGAATTTGCATGGTACCAGGTCTGGTGATGTCTTGTGTCAGTCAAAGGCATCAATCAGGGTAGCCACATCAGCTCAAGTAAAGACATTCAGGAAAGAAGCCTCTCAGAGCTGCTTCAGAAAGGCACAAGAAAGATGGGATCAGTGTGCTCTAGCAGGGAGAGATTTTCTTTCTCAGTGATACAGTTTCAAGTCAAATTGGTAGGACAGATTCAATAATTAACTCATTGCATATTGTTTGCTTAGTGGTTATTTGTTGTACAAGGTGCAGACACAACATTCTATTTACAAACACTATTAGAGCGAATCCCTCTATTCATTGAATTAAGAGAATATGGCTGATTTATAGTACAGTTTCAATAATTAATATTTTAAAGCTGATTTTTAGTACAGTTTCAATAATTAATACTTTTCACACCATTATCTTCCTAGTGGTTATCTATAGTACAAGAAGCCGACAGGAAATCCTGTCCAAACACTATTAGTGCAAATCTTTCTTCTCATAGAATTATGTAAAAGTAGGATGAATGAAGATTTGCCTTTTATAGCAGTCACTTCGGTTCTTCTTCAATCTCTATGTACCCTCAGTTATCTAGTATACTTAGGTTCAACCATATTTTTATCCAATCTATGTTGAGTAATGATTGATAAATAAAACTGTATATGTTTAAGGTCTACAATGTGTTTTGACAGATATATATATATATATATATATATATATATATATATATATATATATATATATATATATATATAGTGTGAAAAGCGATACAGTCTTCATAACCACCAGCTCATGAAATTATTTACTTTTATATAAGAAGAGCAAAAGATTGGGTCTCTTAAAAAATTTCTCTTATTTGCTTTGGTGTGAGAGACTGAACTCAGAGCCACAGGCAGTTAAGCATACTCTACACTAACCTACGCTCCCAGCTGCAGAACAGTCCCAGTATGCAATGAAAATTGATTAACTATGACCACTGTGCTATAGATTAAGCCTCCAGAATTCATCATTCTGCTACACGAACTTTGTACCACGTCTACACTCCTCTACCCACCAGCCTCTGGTATCTACCATTCCACTCTCTGCTTATAAGTTTAGGATTTTTCGATTTCACATTATAATTGAAATCATGCATCGTTTTTACTTTTGGGTCTGTCTTATTTAATTTAACATAATATCATTCAGGGCCAAACATGTTTTTGCAAATGACAAGATTTTCTTACTTTTAAGGCTGAATAGTATTCCATCATTCCAATGACAGCTCTATTTGAGATATTATATGTGTGTAACTTACAGGGTTATGCTTAATGAGATTGTTACAGGACAAATGGATATCATATTGACACTTGTTAAATTTTAAATTCCAGTTACATAATATTGAAGGTATCTGTGCCATCAGAATTTGTGTTTTGAAATTTAGCTTGTGACAACATATAATTACACAGTGAAATTCATGTATGTTAGGCAGAAGTACTTGATATATTCTTATCGATAATTTTCCAATCACTAAAAAGTGAAAATGTAAAAAATAAACAGATTATGTTATAGACCTCAAAAGGAGATGTCTTTTCTGAGTGTGGATTTAAGAAAAAAAGTAATAGCACACAGTATCAATTATAGTGCTGAGATTCTCAATGCAGTTTCGCACTGAAAATAAGACAGAGTTATACAATTAGTGATCTAGAACTGGGTGTCTATTTTGTAGATTTCTTTTTATTTTTATTAATTTTGTTGAGAAATAAACAGCAATGAGACAATTTCAATAATTAATACCTTGTCTTCATAGTATAAGATGCAGGCATGATATCCTGTCCAAACACTATTAGTACAAATCTTTCTTCTCATTGAATTAAGAGAAAGTAGCTGCATATCTATCCTAACTATGTTGAATATACAGATACAAATTGGTCCTTCATTTATATCTCCTTGTTTTGTTTAGTTTTGTCAGAGATGGGTATTCCATTGCCATTTAAATATTGTAGGTGCATGAATTCAGCAAAATAATCCAATATGGTCCAGTAGTCCATAATAGCAGTGGCTTACCTATAGGACTGGCAAGGTCAGAAGTTATTGACTTTAGCTTTTTACAGCTCAGCATATTAGTATGGCTTTACTTTTTATACCTCATCCCTTGCACTTGCCAGGGAAGTGCTTATTCTACTGAGCCATCTCTTGAGCCCTGTAGATTTCTGATAATGATGACAAGGGCAGTTTTGCTCCATTTTCAGTGCATGTGACATTTACTCAGGGTGCCCTCTGATAATATAGATTTAGGTAGCTTTTTCAGAAAGATTCTGACTCAGAAGCTTGAGTATTATTTACAAACTTTGTGGCCCACATTTCTGTCTACACCTGGAAAGTCTGATCTAGAAACATTCAGATGAATTCTGTTTTTTTTTTATCTTTCTATATTTTATTTTATTATTATTATTATTTTTTTTTCTGGAACTGGGGATTGAACTCAGGCCAGGCAAGCACTTATTCTACTGAGCTATCTCCTCGGCTACCTTCCTATATTTTAAATGCAATCAAGGAGGTATACCTTCTTCCAGCGCTGAATATTTAAGCACAAAGGTTAAATATTTGAGTCAGTTCCCCAGTCTGGTTTAGCTGACTTTGATTCCTTTTTTGCTCATATTTGGGAAGTTTTCTGTGATTACTTCTCCCCAAATTCTTTTTATATCATTTGTATTGACTCCTTCATTCTCGTTGATACCAATTATTCTCACATTGTTCATCCTCCTGTCATCTTGCAGGTGATGGATTATTTTTTCCTGCATTCTCATTGTTTTTAAGAGATCCTTTCTCACCTTTTCACTAGCTGCACCAGGGTCTTCAAGATCTGAAACTCTGTCTTCACTTTCACTCAAATGGTTTTGTAGACTCGTGATTGATATTTTTAGTTCTTCTATAACTCTTTGACTGTGTTTCATGTGTTCTATTTCTTTTCTGTATTGCTCATTCAAGGGATTCATCATATTTCTGATCTCCTCCATTTTTTTTATCCGTGTCTTCTTTATAGGTAGTTATTAATTCTTTTTTCTGCTTAGTTTCTTCCAAGTTGGATTTCCTCTGTATATTTCCAGACTTGTTTCTGTATTTCAGATGCTATGATTTCAAATAATAATTCTTTTTGATTTCAGAAGTTATTTCTGCTTTGAGTTCCTCGTGACCCTTCTGCTGGATCTTTGCTTCATATGCTGTTAATTCATAAGTTTCAGCTGGAATAGTTCTCTCTGCACTTGTTCTGGATGAGCATTGGTTTTCCCCCAGATGTTTCTGCATTTGATTCTTTATTTCAGATGCTATGTATTCAGCTATTTCTTTTTTCATTTCAGGAATTAATTCTTGTCTGAGTTCCTCTATACCTTTCTGCTGTTGTTCCTTTGCTTTCATGTCTGTTCATTCATTCGTTTCAGCTGAGCTAGTCCTCTGCACTTACTGGTGGACTCGAGGCCCGAGATTGCATTTTTCTCCTTCTCTTTGTCATTTTGTATTGCACTGACCTTTGGTGTAGAGCTTTGGTGCAGCTATAACCTTAGCATGTAATGAGATTCAGGTGCCAGTCTATTAAGTTTGAGATTATCCAGTTATGCCTGGCCTGGATCTAGCTGTTGTGTTCAGTTCCTTTTTGCTGCAGCTCTTGTGGTTCCCTTCTGTTGGTTCCCTGGTCAGGTAAGCAAGAACCGAACAGGGATGCAGAGTGAGTAGTGAAAGTTCCCACTATTTTGGCTGGCTTTGGGGTGAGAATCTGGAAAGTTGCTGGAGATGGCTGTCATGTCTCAGGCAGGTCGCTCTCTAGGTGGGCAGGCCTGGGCTTTCGTGGGTCTGCTGTGCCCCCCAAAGGATAGTGGATATTATTATTCACCAGGTAGGATGTGCTGGGTCAGCCAAGCTGTGATGGGTCCGGGGCCACGGGCCAGAACCATACAAGGCTGGGAAAGTTCCCTCTGGCATGGCAGGCCTGGAGCTCTCACTCACAGGCTGAGCTGCAGTGGGTCTTGGGCCGCGGGGTGTGACCTGGAATCCCTGGGAAATGTCTCTCTGGCACGGTGGGCCTGGAGCTCTCCACTCACAGAACTTTGATGCCCAGGGAGTTGGGGGAAATTTCCACTCGCTCAGCGGGTTTTAGGGCAGGGGATCCGGGGAGTTGCTGGTGAGTGAGCCTTGAGGTTTCAGGCTGGTCACTGGCTTGGAGGGCTTGGGGGCATGGATCTGGATAGCATGCGTTGGAAGAAGCCAAAGTCTCTCCCTCAGACTCACCACACACTCACTGATCTGGGAAGCCTGATGAATCATGCAAATTCTCACTCACTAGGAGGGCTTGGAGCGAGATCCAGGAGGCCGCAGGAGTCAGCCCCACTGTCTCAGGATGGTCGCTCTGGCTTTTTGATTCCTTTTTTGTTGTGCATCTTCAGTGAGTACCTCTGTTGTGTTTGTGTAGCCTCTGGAGTAGGTCTACACTTCCTCAGGGCCCATGAACACATACCTAGGCACAGATAAATCACTTGGAGTTCCATTTCTTCAGATCCTTTTTCTTTAAGTACTGGGGGCATTGCTTCTTCAAACACTATCAGTACATGGTAAGAGGATATCTGTGATTGTGGTCAATATCCTTCCTACATTCTTAATGAAACTTCCACTTTGAACACATAACGTAGTCTAGAGTAAGTCATTAAACATTACAACAGTAAGACTTTATTCAGACAGGAGATATTGCCAGCAAACCCCAAGGAAATGTTTGTAAACTGCGATGTCAACCTGTGTAATAGAAGCCTAGCACTGTAGACATGCTACATACAGAATATGAAAACTTTCTACATTTCTTTAAAGTCTTAAAGGTCACCTGGTTATAGGTCACCAGCCAGGTGATCCGAAGACTGACTTCCTCTTCTTTCTTTGTCTGGTCCCTGCATTGGCTCTCTACTTCTGCAAAATCAGCCCATGAAGAGGTGGAGGCTTCATTCTGGAGCTGCTCTCTGCTCTTGCTTTTCTTGACTCTTTTCTCATTCGGAGAGGAATCACAGAAACATTTGTAGTTCCTTGTTTTCTTCCCTGCATCAACATGCTATAAGGACCCTGTCTATTTGGGTAAAACGCAAGAACAGCTTGGGCTTGGTTTGCCATAAAATGATCACTGAAGACACAAAGGATTGCTGCAAAACTGACCTTTCACTTACCTGTGGTATTATCATTCCTTAAATTCTTTAAGAAAAATCAGAAAATGTACACAATACTAGGTCTAAGGTAAATTAATCTATGCTTACAAAATGCTCTGTAACCTGTTGACGGTAGGCCAGTATAATTCGACATTATGGTTGTAATTGTCTCTGTTACTCCTCCTTTATAAACAGTGATAACCCTAGAAGAATCAAAAAGGGCTGTGTGTGAAGTCCATGCTGAGAGACCACAAGAAGACAGTGACAGCTGTGGCTCTCCCCATGGTGGCCCCAGAAAGCTGAGGCTTCATGTCTTGCAGCTGCTGAGGGGCAGAGTTAGGAATCATAGCCCTGGCTTCCATCCAGGATCCAGGTGTGCCTGGGAGATTTACCTCAGAGCGCTGTGCGCTTCTCCTCAGGGTGCTCCCTGTTGTCTGCCAGCAGGGTACCCTCAGATGACACCCTCATATTAACCTTGCCTTCTCCAGTTCTGCTCTGTCTTCTTTAGTAAAGTTCACGCGGGGTCTAGAGTGCTGCTATCCCGAATGTGTATTACAAACAGAGGATAGGAAGTAAGAGATAAAAGGAGAGAACTCCTCTATTTCTGCTTATGCAGATTCTCTGAACATCATGCCACATGCCATCTAAGCTCCATTAGAAAGACAATGGTCTCAATGTATGTACATTTTATGGGTCTTGGATCAGAATAATCATGGATGATGGTTTTCCTGGGAAAATATATTCTAAGATTGCAATTACTGATTTAATAACAAACATTTAGGGTTTAACTCTATTTACAAATTGAGGATTACCTTTCACCTGTGCAGTGCTACAGTTTCAGAGACAGAAATACTGACAGCCCTTCAAAGAAGAGCAAAAGGCAAGCCGAAAAACACCCTGGAAACTGCTGTCTCCTTGAATGCTGAGGTAGCGAAGCAGCATAGCAACATTTAGTGCAAGGAAAATTCAGGGCAACTCCCCAAAGGGTGGAAAATGTTTCAGCTGTGAATCCTGCATTCTGAGAAACAACCAACCATGTAACAACTGCTCTTAGGAATATTTTCTTTGGGGAGCCAGGGAGATGGCTCAGTGGAATGAGTGCTTCCCTGGCAAGCGCAAGGGCCTGAGTTCAATCCCCAGTTCTGCAAAAAAAAAAAAAAAAAAAAAAAAAATAATAACAATTTCTTTGACCTTTTCAGAGAGTTCAACCAGCAGGTTTCAAGAAATAGACCTCATTAAAAATATCAAATTAGTATGTATAGTACCAAGAAATGTACTTCATTAAAAATGTCAAAATAAGGTACTGAGAGATGGAGGTTATGGGAAGGGAGAATAATGAAAAGGGATAAAAAGAATTAATATATGTTATCTATATGTAGCAACTCCGTACAAGGTATGTAGTCATTATTTACTGCAAACGTACTGGTTAAAAAAATAAAATAAAAGGATCAAATTAATATGTGTCGTTTTAGCCACACATAATTAGTGAAGAAGATTACAAAAATGAATGAAGAGAAAATATGAACTAAAAAACCCTTATAGCATTTTAGAGACCATGCATATGCCATACTTTCATTTTCAAGATTTTGAGTCACATTGACATATAGTAATATAATCCATTTTTAAGTTAAATGTTGCACAAATATCTTTCCATGTTGCTCACATTATAATAATCAGAGTGGACATGTTTGCTATTTTATGGTATGGCTAATTATAATTTATGTAACCTCCCATTTTGATATTTAGGTTATTGTAACAATTTCACTACTTTGCACTCTCATGATTCAGTTGCCCTGTAGCACACTTATTTCTTGCAGATATAAAATATGTCAGGTATGTAAACTGTCTTGAGAAAGCCTTGGGATATTAGTTTTCTATGTCTCCTTATTTAACCACAGCACCCTATTCATGTCCCCTCATGACAGTATTCCAGACCACCTGATTATTTCAGTCAGTTTGAAGAAACAACTGGTCAACCCAACATGATGTTATTTTATTTCTCTCACAGATGGGAAGACTCATCAGATTCTTAGGATAATTTCAAATCTCATGTTGCTTTGTATAACAAGGAAAGTGCTGACAGAGGACCTAGGTCAATGGCAGGTTTTTATTTCACAGATATCTTGAGCACGAATGCCTTGGATTGCTTCTCTTAGCTACTTCTACAGTTCTATGTCAATTTCTCAAGAAATCCAGTTCAGAACCCAACTAGTTGGCCCACCTTTTACTGTCTCAAATAAGTCACTAGATATTACATTAGTAGAGGCAAAAATACATGACATTGCCCATGGTGCTATCAAAATTGGTCAATGGCACTAAAAATAGTGTCACATTTCACAGTCATGGCATCTTTCCCCAGCAAGAACAAACTAATGGAACTGCTTATCAGAGCTACTGGTCACGACTAGTTCAGCTAAATTAACTTCCAAATATGCTGAATTCTTCATCTTTTGTAAGATAGAACTATATGATTAAAAATAGTCATTGAGAATTAGAAAAGCTGAAGTGAAAGAGTCATTAAGAGCCAAGTGAATGAATGTTTATGAATGATTAAAGGGTGGTTTTGTATGTACTTTGTCTGATTATATGTGAATCTGTACATAGCACTGGATCTGTTTATATTTGCATTCAAGGAGAGGAGCAAGCATGACCCAGCTGTTTAATTTTATAATCATCATTATTTTTGTATCAGCACCTGTTGAATTGAAAATATTAACAACAGTTGATAAGACCTGTGCCTTACTTTTTGGGTATGATCCCAAATGTGAACATGGGAACTTCAGGTGCTACATTAACAGAAAAGCTGTCTTTGAGTTGGTCATGTTGGTGTGTGCCTGCAATCCTAGCACTTGGGAAGCTGAGGCAATGCAATTACCATGAATTCAAGGCTAACCTTGGCTACATAGTGAGTTCAGGCCTAACCTGAACACACAGGTCCTACATAGTAGAGCCCTGTCTGAAAAGAAAGAAAAAGAAAGAAAGAGAAAGAGAAAGAAAGAATAATGCCATCCTTATTCAAGTTTTTAATAAGCAAGGAAACAGTTTTGAGGCTTCAGAATAACATTAGGACAAGTGCTGCAGGACAAATACTTCAGTGTGGAGTTTAGATGAAACCAAGAAGCAGTTTACTCACCACATGCTTGACTTGTAAATCCTGTGCCTGTCACTAGCGAGGCTGATCCTGAGCTTGGATTCTTGTCCTGGATGAGTGCTCACCGCCATGTGGACTAAAACAAAGAGAAAGCATTCACACA
>PVKA01034022.1:0-23823 GCA_004027165.1 Ctenomys sociabilis | reverse complement strand
AATTTTTTATAAATAAATTGATACATCTAGAGGCTATACACATGAGTGAAATACATCAGGCCTGCATATGCAAACATCATATTGTCTCATTAGTGTAAGAACTTCAGTAGTACATAAAATCTGAAAAAAAATGAAAAAGAAATCTGAAAGGTACAATAGATACTGTGAGACTGGGAGTGGTGGTGCACGCCTGTAATCCCAGTTCTTGGGAGGCTGTAAATAGGCACAACATTATGAGCCCAAACTAATAGTGAGTCTCTGTACACCCTGTAGACCCTTCCCTAAAAATACAAAATAAATAAATAAATAAGAAATACTGTGAAAGGATAAGAATCTGTTCAGAGGAAGGAATCCTGGGATGAGGAAAATGTCATGGGGGGAGATATATTTATGGATGTATGCAGGATGGCCTGGATAATTGCAATGCTGATTCCTGCTAGTCTATAGAGGGGAACAGCTGATGCTTAATTTTTTCCCTCACCTTTTTCAACTTATAACTCTTTATCAATTTTGCATGTTTATATCTGGTGATTAGAATAATAAATTTGAAGATAACATTATACAATTCAGCTACCATTCTCTAATTCATGAAGTTCTGCATCATTTCTATTTTTTTTTGCTATTTTGTATTCTCTTTAGATAATAATAATATTAATAAGTACTATAACCAGAAATAACAATAGCATCAAACACAGCCTAGAAAATGACAAACTGAGGTAACTATTAATTTGTCATCCTTAACCATATGAACTAGGTTTTTTGGTTATAACAAAAATTTAAAACTAACCGGAAAATGTTAAGTAAACTCTAAATATAGCAACTTTAGGGTTGGGTATGTAGTTTGCTGGCTTAAGCACTTACCCTGCAAGTGCAAGGTCCTGAGTTCAATCCCTTGTATTGCCATAAATAAATAGATAGATAGATAAATAAATAAGACAATTTTACCCTTAGTGGAGATAATTTTAAAAGGATTTGGGGAAAGAAAAGAAAAGGAAGAGATTAGAATCAAAGATGGAAGGTAAAGCAAGATCATGCAGACTCTGGGAAAGTGGTACAGAAATGTGAAGGAAAGAGGAAAAAAAGAAATAAAAATAAGAACAGAACAATAGCAACAACAAAAACCAGAAACTGTGTTCACACTCATATAAAAACATGTACAATTGAGGAAAAGCAAACAAACAAACAAGAAAAAGTGACTTTAAAATGTGCACTTCCAGGTGTGTCTCTCCTGCCACTGGCATACCACATGGGCAGCCTAAGTCCAGATACTCGCTGACCAGTCCCAGCAAGCCAACAGCAGCTCCATGGCAAGTTGGAGGAGGACCCCAGTGTACCCACACCTGCATCTCTACTGAAGCCGAGGCCGGCCTCAGGCTGGGAAACTAGACCTCAGTCCTCCAAATCTGCTGCACTCCCCACACCTGCTATCAGCTTGAATTTTTCTCTGAGTAACCCAAAAAGGCTCAGTTAGCCTCTCTCCAAAACAGCCTCCAGCTAGCCATCCTCTCTCATGGGAGGCCAGAACAGGACAGCTCGCCAGCCAACGAAGCCCACTGCTTCCTCCGCTCCACTCCACTGGTGCACTTCTCTGTGGAGGCCTCTGGGATCCCCAGAAGTCACCCTGTGTCTGCAATTTTAAGCCACTCCTCCCAGGCACTGAGGCCAGCTTAGGGAGAAAGTGCCACCTGCCTCCCCCTCCTCCTCCTCATTGATGTTTGTCTCATTCCTCTCCTTGTAGGCTTCGATTCTTCCTGCAGTTCATTCCTAGGTTCCACAGGCCCACTTAACTCCTTTTCCCCATGCTGCTACATTCCAGTGTTTGGATACCAAATCTCAGAGAGGGTCTTTCTCTGCTGCTCATCACTCCATCATCCTTCTGGAAGTCTGTTTAGTTTTAATGTTTGGAGCAATCCTCGTACTGATTTCCATAGTGGTGTTAAATGGTCACCTACGGAATTGGGTGTGGAAGTGTACAGCAGGTCTTTCTGCAGATGGGCTCTGATTGGTGCAGCTGAAGGCCTGGAACTCAGTGTGATGTCTGTAGCAGGAGGCTGAAAGGTCTACTTTGAGTCTTTTTTGGTGATTATTTCAAAAAGATTCTCTTCAACTAAACTTTTCAATATTTGTTCTGTTCCCTGACTGTAACAACCTTCCTCAAGCACTCTTACTCCTGTGGACCCTATTTTCTACCTACATGCAGTAACCATCAGTTATCTTGGAATCCATTGTCTCTTGCCTCTCTGTATTTTACATTTAAAATCACCTTTTTACCTTTGAATATTTTAAAATACCGTTTGTTGTGTTTAACCAATCTTGGGTTTTTCTAGTCTAATTTAAGTTTTGTTGCTTTGCTTTTGTGTGGTTGCAGGTTAAACCCAGGGTCATCACACTAAGCTTCGTCCCCAGTGTCTTTTATTTTTTATTTGGAGAAAAGAGTGCTCTGGGCTTAAACTCCAAGTCTTCCTGCCCTAGCTCTGAGTAGCTGGGACTGCAGCTCACCACACCTGGCTTTCATTTTTATTTTTAAAGCCTTGCTTTTGCTCTTAATTCATTTCTGAATTCTGTTGCATTATTTCTGAAATATTTCGTGTGTGCTTCATTTTCTTAGTGCCTATTGAGTTCAAAAATAAGGTCCCAGAGGGAAACAGGATGGAAGGTTTGCTGTCAGTGTATACAGGGATGCTTTATTGCTCCCCCTCATCCTGTGATTTAGAATGCACTTTGACTATGGTGCTTTTTTATGGCTCATTTCTAGTTTTTGTGAATTTCTATAAGGTATGGCTCAAAGAATTTCACTTTTATTATATATATAATAAAAATTATATATATATGTATATATATACATATATATAATAAAAATTATATATATGTATATATATACATATATATAATTTCAAAATGTGATCTTAGCTTTACTTCTTATTCTTTTTCAAAATCTTTCCTTCTTCGCACTTGCCTGAACCTTGTTTGTCAAAGTTTGTCTCTTCTGTCTCTCTGTCTAGCACCATGTGAATTCCAACTCTAGTTTCTCAGAGTGTGGAGTTTGGCCACAAGGCACTACAGAAGGTACTTTCAAGAGCTCCCTGGCTCTAGACCACCTATCTCCTTAATACCTCACCTGGGAACCTCTGCACTCACTACTAATGGGTGCCTCTGGGCATCACCCTCATGGTGTCCTGTGAAGGACACCTAATATTTGTCCCTGACAAGCAGACGTTTTGTTCAGAGGTCTTTCCATGTCCATTGTTGAGTTGGTTGGATTGGTTTTGAGATAGAACCTCACTACATAGTTCAGGCTGGTCTTTAATTAACCATGTAGCCCAAGCCAGCCTCAAACTCATGGCAATCTTCCTACCTCAGCCTGTCAAGCCTTGGGATTATATGTGTGACCACCACATGAAGCCATGGCTCTATTGTTTTGCTCTGTTTTTCTCATGCATGGATGCTGAAAACTTCTGGGTGTTTTGGCTGCTCATGTTTGTCCCCTTGTGCATTCATTTTGTGATCCACGAGATCCTATTTTTGTCTAAATGTTGCTCAGGAATTTTGGATTTTGCTCACTGGGTATTCTTGGTTTCTGAGTCATCCTTCTTTCCTTGATTCCTCCTATTTTTCTGACCCCAGTTCTCATTCTCCATTGTGAGTCCACTCTCATGCCCATTCTTCATGCTCCTCTACATTTGTCTTGAACTCCACCCTTGTTTCAGTTTGTACACTCCCCTTAGGAATTCTCCCTACAGATTCCACTCTAGTCTCATCCTATCAGTAGTTTTGAAAGCTTCAATAAATCAGAGTTAAATGAAACATATTGCAAATACATAGAATACCAATTATAGAAAACTGTTGAAATCGCTGAGGAGGAAATCAGGTGCTCAGTGTTTTTAATGTTTTGATTATTTTAAGGATTTAGAAGCTATTAGGAATGCAATATCCTCCCAAACATCACCTCTGATCCTAAGAACTCATGTCCAGAAAGAAAGGAAATCAGATGTTACATAAAGGAAGTAATGCTGTGAATGTATTGAAGAAAAACATAAGACTTTGCCTTTATTTTTTTCTGCTCTTCACTCACTGCTCCTCTCCTTCTCCTTCTCCCTCTCCTTCCCCATCATCCTTCTGTGCCCCCCTCCATCTCCTTCTCTGTCTGCTCCTCCTCTCCCTCTCCCTCTGTTTCTGTCTCATAATGGGAATTGAACCCAGAGCCTTATTGTTAAGATACACCTCCACATCCCTAGTCCTATATTTTTTTGAGACAGAGGCTCCATAAATGTTGAAATGTCTCAAATTTGCAATACTCCTACTTCTTAAGACTCCTCTTAAATGGTGAGGTGTTAATGTATGCCAATTTCTTCCCAATGAGTAAACAAAAGACTGCATGTGATTCTAAAGCAAATCAATTAAAACATTTCATAGGGAACAGAACCTGGGTACAATAAATGATGGAAAAAATATAATGACCAGCTGTCAGTTGGCTTATAATGTAATCACAATAAATTATGTTACTTGGTTTTCCCTAGAGTTTCATCCAATCAATACCTGCCAAATAATTTTAAGGTTCTGTCCAAAAGATGACATTTGTATTTTTTTACTTAATTTACTTGCATTTTCCAAATAATGGGAAGATGATGTTCTAACTAAAACTCTTTGCTGTTTATCTCTGTAAACAATTTAGCCATGACTAGTACCCATTTTCCAAAGAAATTTTTAAATAATACTAACATCCCTTAATCCTTTACCCAAGAAAAACAATTCATTATGACTTTCATTTTTCCAGTGGTCACAGGAAGCCACTGAAATGAAGAGCTATGTTTAGTCAAATGGTGGATTACTAATAAAAGCCCCAGAAAATCATTGCATAATAATTTTCTGGGCCAATGAGATAGCTCAGCAATCTAAAGCACCTGCTTAGGCAAGTTTAGGCAAGTGTAGGGATTGCAGCGCAATTAAATCTCCAGTACCACCTGCCATGCCACCCCATCCCCAGTGCAGGCTGGGACAGTCACACACAAAAAAGAGCAAATAGATGTACCTGAAAATAATAATAATAATAATGATAATAATAATTTTCTTAAAATCTTTCAACAATTTGTGTTTGTTATATTATTCACTTAGACCAGATGATACTAATTCCTAGAAAAAAAATCATTCTTTGTGTTAGTAGAGGTAGATCTAAGTGCTGATATTGTGATAAAGCTCTTTCAATGCTTTATCACTATTTAAACAGTTGATGTAGACTAGCTTCTTTTAGTCTGAACCTTCATCCCAATCCTCCAGTTTCTCAAATAATTAGCTGGGTTTACTCATCATTCCTCTCCCGCATTATCCTTTTCTTAACCAACGATCATACGGAAAGTGCTGTCTTTATTATTTTCATATACTACATGAACTTAGCCATCACTTTCTTTTAAATGATTAAGGTCATGGCCAGGATGGTAACTAAATTCAAGAGAAAACTGAAAAGCAGAAGCATGTACTTATATGGACACCAGCGTTAACAAACCAACATGAGATGCTGAACCATCCTCACATTAGCAACAGTGGTAGCCGTGACTAATCTTAGGCATGAAAGAGATAGGAGAGGAAGCAGTTGTGAGAAAAGGGAGTGCTGCTAGACCTGGAAAGACTCTGAAGCTCATAGAATGAGAAGTTGGCCACACCTAAGTCTTGCAGCCAATTCCAAACCACAGCCAATAGGGAACTGACAGGGAATAAATCTTCTAAGCAGTGTCTTCTACCCCTGTCATCTCCTGCTGGTGTTTCCTGTTGGATGAAACCAACCTAACACCAAATGCATGATATATATGATCTCCAAGAAGTACAGATATGTAAGCCACACAGACAACATGGCCATTTCATATGTGAGTTATTGCTACCAGTTTTTATGAAAATTAACTGAAAGATTTTGCAGAAGAATATTCTACATAATAAAACAACAGTCAATAAATACTTGCAAGACAGTGAACAGGTAAAATATAAAACAAAGTAAATTTATACTATACTACATGCAGAGTACTAAAGTTAAGTGACCAAGGTCAAGTATAGAATAATTTCTTACTTAAATTCCTAGCAAGTAAAGGAACATCATTCACAGCCGGTTCCTGGAGGAGGTCACCAGATGAATACACAGAGGCATGGAAGGACAGATAGAAGTGTAGACAGATGGAAGTGTAAAGTATTGACCATAATTTGGTCCAACCCATTTGTTTCTTAGGTCCAGAGACTAAATTTCAAATTGATTACAAGCACAATATTGCAGAGTCAAATATCATAACTCTGGGCCTATTCAACTATAATATACCATATCTAATTTACTTTTAAAACTTGCTCAATGTATGTAAGTTCCAAAGGTGTGTTGCTCAGCATTGTATATTATCCATGAAAATATACTCTATTCTTGAAAAATGCTAACAAAATATATTTTTTTCACTATAAAATAATTATGAAGTGATATATGTAAATTACCTCTATTTAGCTAATCTACATTTCATATGTATCATTTTCTTCAGAAGAAAAAGGTAAAACCAAATTTCATACCAAAGCATTAGGAGATTAGCAGGAGTTAATCCACTGCACATTGTCATTTTCAAAGTAGTTACTCAAGAATACAAGTGAAGAGCATAAGAAAATTCGTAAATTGTCACTGGCACACAAACCTTCCTTTTCAATTAACTAAAGACATTAGTAATACAGATGACTTGCACTTTTCTCCTTCCTTCACTTTCCCCCACCCTAGTTCCCTTTTCCTTTTAAATAATCTTTTGCATTTCACAATATCTGCCATATATTTTAGACCTCATTAATTTGTTCACTGTGACATGCCTGAAAAGTAATACTATGAGTAAACATTTGTAAATCCTGATTTATTTCACTTATAAGTATGGTCTCAAGTTTCATCCACTTACTTATAGGGGACTTAAGTGTATTCTTCTTAATGGCTGAGTAGTACTCCATTGTATAAAAAGACCACATCTCTTTTTTATCCATTTCTTGCTTGAAAGGCATTTGGATTATCTTCAAAATTGTTAGCTATTGCAAATTGTGCTGAATTACAGATATATTTTAAATACTATGTTATATATTCATCATACACAAATTTTCTTTGTCAGAATTCTTTACTTTTTGCAGTACCATGGATTGAACTCAGGACCCTGTACTTGCCAGGCAAGCCCTTATTCTACTGAGCTATCTCCTCAGTCCTGTCAGATTTTTAAAATAAAATGTTTTTCAAATTTATCCATGAAACTAAAATCAATTACTGTTGGCAAAAAGAGCCAGAAGAGAGAGATCTGTGTGCAGGGATTTCCTCATAGAGCATGACCCTCGATCCATGAAGCTTGACTGCTGTGCTGCAGAAGAAATTCTGGAGGTCTGCTTCACCTGTGTGATCCAAGAGGGCCACGACCTTGCATCCACAGAAAGAATTCTAGAATATACGAATCCAGAGCTTGTGTCCCTTTAAAAATTATCATTAAAGGGAGAATTATCATTAATCAATCCAACCATGCATACTCTGGCCTTCCTTTTTATGACAGGAAGAATAATCCTACTCAATGCCAAATTTTAAAAAAAAAAATTACTTCATCATTCTCTGAAATAAAGTCACCATCTATAATTTTGCAGATTTTTAAAGTTGTGACTGATGAAATGCAAAGTATCAATTCATCATCTCTAATCTACATCAATGTTTTAGTTTCTACTTGAAAACCTTTTGCCTAAAAAAAAATCTTTCTCAGTGAAACTTGGTTTAAGTTAGCCAGTGTTCTCCATGTGCTGCAAAGACAATTTTATTCTGTCACGATGTGTATCTGTCCAAATTTCATTTTTATTTAAGCATTAGAAAATCTGGATGAAAGCGCTGCTGAGCAATATGACTTTCTCTCTTTGCTTTGGTATGATAGAGGCAAAGGTAAAACTAACTTTCATGACTTTAAAATATTGTTTATATAAAAAATTTATAGTCTCATTTTGGAAGCCAAGAACTATGTTGGAAATACCTGCCACATTTCAATATTTAACGGATAACTGGTGAAAGAAGAAAATACTTGTCTGGGATCACATAACTCGCTTATGGAAAGTTAGAACTCAAATTAGAGTTTGAATTTCTGTTCCCCTTCTAATTTTTTCCACATCTAGCACAAGAATGTGTTTTGAAGGCTAAACACTCAGCGAAACTCCACTCTTGCCCTATCTTTGTTTTTTGTTTGTTTGTTTGTTTGTTTTGGTTTTATTTTTGGTAAAACCAGGGATTGACTCAGGCCCTTGCGCTTGCCAGGGAAGCGCTTATTCCACTGAGCCATCTCCCTGGCTCTTCTTGCCCTATCTTTGAATTGCCAAATATGTCCATCCATTACAAAACAGTCACCATGTTTTAGATTGAATATGATTCTTCTTTTTGTCTACACCTGTCAAACATGGGCACTCCATTGTCATATGGGGAGCTGGCGGCAGGATTCGCATGTGGTTTGATGCCACCTAGCGGCGCTTGTCCTCTGTGGCCTAAATGGGTAAGTGGCCTTCGGCCTCTGGCGGAGAAGCTGACCCTTGGAGGAGCGCAGCATCTCTAACTCACAGCCCTCGTGTTTTTGCTGCCAGTGCCCGTTATGCATAAAAACTCGCTCACCCCGAGTCAAGAACTCTCTCTAAGGCAAACCCACGAATAAGGGGCGCCCTCAACCAGTCAGCACAAGGGTCAAGCCTGTGGCTTTGGCAGCAGCTTGGAGATGTGTGCTGCTCTTCTGACACAAAGTGACAAGAACGGGCACAGCAAGGGTCTGTCCTGAAGGAGGGCAGCCCTCCTACCTCGGGACAGCGACCTTCGAAGGGGACGAGCCTGGCAAGTCAAGAAGTCGGAGAAGCGGAAGTGCGGGCGTGTGCGTGTGCGTGTGTGTGTGCATGCGAGCCGGGGGTCCTGCTCCCCGCAGAGCCAGACTTCTTCGCGGCCCACCGCCAGGGAGCGCCTCTCCGCGACGCGGCCGCAGCCCCGGGAACTCCGGGACCGCAGGTGGCGGCCCCTCCGCGCGCCGCTGCTCTCACCTCCAGGTAGTACAGGTCCACGGTGGTGATCTGCGAGTCGAGGAAATCCTCATAGGTGTTGAACTGGGTGACTATGTTGTCCACGCTGCTCAGCCCCTCGTCCTGGTCCATGGCTGTTGCTGGGGGCGAAGCGTCCTTAGCGACAGCAGCCTGGGTCGGGGCCGGTAAGCTCCACCCATTCCGGTCTCTCCAATCAGCTGAGCGAATGTTGAGTTAGGCATGTTAGTCCCGCCCCCCCCAAGTTTAGTTACTGGTTTTCGCGCTTGTGTTTATCTCCGGGGAAAACTGCCTCCAAAGACCCTTGCAACAAATCTGGTCTCACCCCAGCCCGGATTTACGCTCCTTGGGGAAACATGGAGACCGGTAGAAAGCCGAACTTAACCCAAAGAGGAAAAGTATGACGTTACCGGCTGTTTAGACATAGTATTACGGAGAGGCGCTTCCAATCATAATTAAATCAATACTATGCTGGACAAAAATACAGAGGAAAGAAAGAGAAACAGAAAGAGACAGACAGAGGGAGAGACACAGAGACAGAGACAGGGACAGAGACAGAGATAGAGACAGACACAGAGATAGAGACAGAAAGTGAAAGAGACATAGGCAGAGAGAGAGAGACAGAATATAAGCATATTTTGCAAGAAGAGTAGCTCAGAACAAATCTGTGATGATCAAGGCCGATAACAAATGCACTAATGATTTTGTTCAGTATTATAAAACAACTATTTAAGACTGGGCGTGGTGACATGAGCCTGTAATCCCAGCTCTTGGGAAGCTGTAAACGAGCAGATCACTAGGAGCCTGATCCAGGAGTGATACCCTGAACACCCTGTAGTTCCTTCCCTAAAATACAAAAAAAAAAAAAAAAAAAAAATTAAAATTATTGGACGTTGTTGTGAAAGGTATGGTTTGCCTAATTTTTCTCTCAAAGGTATGGTTCATTGTTTTTGTACAATAATACTATTGATTTTTAGGTATTGACTTTGTAGACTGCCATGCGACTGAACTTGGTTATTAAATCTACACATCTATTGGTGGAATTTTGGGGGTTTTCTATGTAGAGTATCATGTCATCTGCAAATAAAGATAATTTCACTTCTTTCTTTCTGGTCATTATTACTTTTGTTTCTCTCTCTTGTCTAATTACTCTGGCTAATGTTTTCAGAACTATATTGAATAGGAGTGGTGACAATAGGCATCCTTGTATTGTTCTTGATTTTAAAATGAAGGCTTTTAATTTCTGTCCATTTAATATGATATCAGCTCTTGGTTTCTCATAAATGATGGTTTTTATCAGGTTGAGATATGAACCATCTATTGCAATTTTCTTTAGGGCTTTATCACAAATGAGTGTTGGACTTTGTCAGAATTGAATTACTTAGGAATCAATCTCACAAAAAAAATAAGAGATTCATACAGTGAAAATTACAGTACTCTGAGAGAAGAGATCGAAGAGAATTTTAGAACATGGAAAGATATTCCTTGCTCCTAGATAGGAAAAACCAACATTGTGAAAATGGCCACGTTCCCAAAATTGTTATACAGATTCAATACAATCCTGATTAAAATACCTGTAGTATATTTCACAGAGCTAAAGTAAACTTTCTTAAAATCATCTGGAACCAGAAGAGACCCAGAATATCAAAAGCAATCCTGAGCAACAAAGGAAAAGTAGAAGGCATCACAATCCCTGACCTGAAATTATATACAAAGCTATTGTGATAAAATCAACATGGTAGTAGCATAAAGACAGACCTGAGGATCAACAGAACAGATTAGAAGATGCAAACACAACTACGAATACACTCAATCGCCTCATCTTTGACCAAGGGGCCAAAATATTCACTGGAAGAAACTTAACCTCTTTAATGAATGATGGTAGAAAAACTGGCTTTCCACATGTCAGAAACTAAAACTAGACCTATGCACTGAAATATAGTCAAAATGATTTTTGTTTTTTTGTGGTACCAGCTGCTACAGTCAAAATGGATCAAAGTTTTAAGTATTAAAATAGAAACACTAAATCTCCTGCACAATAATGTAGGTACAAATCTTGAAGACATAAGGGCAGATAGACAGCTCAGGAACAAAAAACAACTGGGATCTCTTTTTTTTTTTTTTTTTTTTTTTTTTTTTTTGTTTCCCTTTTAATTTCATTAAGGAGTTTGAAAAGTAGCAGTATTAGCTCTTCCCTAAATTTCTTGTAGAATTCAGCAGTAAATCCATTAGAGCCTGGGCTTTTGTTAGTTTTTTTTTTTTTTTTTAATTACACCTGCAGTTTTACTGACTAATATTGATTTGTTTAAATTTCATTTTTTAATTTGTCTTTTTGAGACATGTTCTCACTATGTAGTTCAGACTGGCCTTGAGCTCACTTTGTAGCCCCACCTGGTCTCAAACTTGCAGCAATCCTCCTGCCTCAGCCTCCCACACTCAAATAAAGATAAAAGCAATCAAGAAAAAAGGAAAACAAGAACTTAGGGGAAAAGGGATTTCTCTGCTGCTCCAGTTAAACACTGTGGGAAGACAGATTGATCCCAGTGAGCCAGCAGCAGCTACGTGACAGGATGGTGGGCCATCCCAGTGAGCCTGTGTTGAAGTTGAGTTGTGTGATCACCCTTCGTCCTCCAGCCTGACTCCCTCTCTCTCTTTTTTCCCTTAACTCCTTTACACTTTGTCCTTTAAGGGTAAAGTCACCATCCTCAGGGCATTTTTTGGCTTATTTTATTTTATTTTTTTTATTTATTTATTTAATTTTTTTTGTCTTTTTGAGACAGGGTCTCGCTGTGCAGTTCAGGCTGGCCTTAAGCTCACTTTGTAGCTCAGGCTGGTCTTGAACTCACAACAACCCTCCTGCCTCAGCCTCCCGAGTCCTGGAAGGGACAGGAGTGGGGTGCAAAGCAGGTGGTCCCCTGGATTTCTTCTTTTCGAAAAGTTTCTGCAAGTTTTACTTTCTAAGAAATCACAGAATAAAAAGAAAACTTATGAACTTAGAAAAAAAAATTATAGCCAACTGGCCTTCTCACAAAGGCCTTCTATTGGGAACATAAAGTATTTTTTAAAATCAGGCCCCTAAATTTCAAAGACTGAATCCAAAAATGGGCATCTAAGATGAATATACATTTTTTTCAGAAGAGGAAATGCAAATGGCAATAAATATAAGAAAAAAAAAAGAGTTCAGCATGATTTGTCATTTAAGAAATGCAAACTGAAACAACTCTGAGTTTCCACCTCACCCCAGAAAGAATGGCTACCACCAAAATGTCAACCAATAAAAAATGCCAGAGGGGCTGTGGGGAAAAACTCTGCTCCAGTGTTGGTGGGAGTGAAGACCGATACAATCACTATGGAAATCAGTGTGGAGATTGCTCAAAAACTAGGATTCGAGGTTCCATTCAACCTATGTATTCCCCTCATGGGTATCTTTCCAGAGGAAATGAAAACATCACAGCAATATATGTGCACCCATGGTTATAGCAACTCAGTTTAGCATAGTTAACTCTTGGAAACAACCCAGATGCCCATCAACTGAGGAATAGATAAAGACGATATGGAACTTTTGACCATGGAGTATTACTCAGTTATTAAACAAAAGGACAAATTTGAGGCTTTTATTAGTAAATGGATGCAACTAGAGACCATATTCTTAAGTGAGATAACTCAGACCAGCATGTGTAAATACTGTATCATCTCCTTAATGTAAGAACCTAAAAGAGTAAATGAAATCTGAAGGGTACAATACATACTGTGAAGAAGGGAATGAACCTAATCAAAAAGGAAGGAATTAACTGAAATGAGGCAGAAGACAGAGTGGGGAAAAGAGATACATCTTTATATGTAAGTAGGATGGTTTGAACAATTGTATTGTGGATTACCGCTGGTATAACGAAAAAAGCAGTTAATGTTCAATTACTTTTTCCTTTTTTATCTTTTTCTTATTTTTTCTTTTTTTTCTCTCTTCTTAATTTCTTCTAATTTTTCTTTCTTTGTTTCTTTTTCTAACTTTGCATGTGTATATTTGGTAATCTGAAAAACTAATTTGAAGACAACAGTATGCAATATAACAAATACTGTTAAATTCATATCATTTTTATTGAAATTCTGTATCATGTGTTTTATTTATTTTTAATATTATTTTTGTTCTGTTTAAAAAATAAAAAGTGAAATTATTGAGATTGGATAGAAACAACTTGGCAAATTTCCCAAATGAAACAATGCTACTATCTTTGAAGATCTTCTTTGACATTTAGTGCTTGATTTTTTTTTTCTTGCTTTTCAAATTTTAACAAACACAACAAAAAACACTTACCTTGCTGATGCTCCCTCCCTTTTTTAAAGTTCAAAATATTTGGAATCTTGCTAAAGATTTTTTGTTATAAATCTTTATTCCCTTTGAGAAGAAGCATTCTTATTTTTAAAATACAGGTTTAAAGTAATCTCACAGGCAACTGGCAAAATGTTTCAAAATGCATTATTGAGTTTTAATATTTTTCAAATAATCCTTGAAAGTTAAAATTTAGTGCAATGGTAAGCCTGTTGCTTAGTTGCCTGATTGCTGTCTAAGTACTTACTGAATTCATTGAGCACACACATGTGCTAAAAAATTTTCATATGAACATCTAATAAAGTATTTACTTTAGCACATCTTATACAATCTTTCCAGAACATCTCAAAAAGCAGGATGTCATGAGTGTAAGGATTTTAAATAATCAGATACAATCATTTCTATGGTGTTATTAGTCTTTAATGAATATATTCTAAAATTCCTTAAAAAGGATTTTGGACTTTATTTTTAAATTTAAATGAAGTTTAATTATTGAATTTGGAAGCACAGGAGAGAGTGGAGCAATACTTAACTAGTGTAATATTAATAGTAACAATATATGAATAGCTTCATTAAGTAGTATTTGTCAAATGAATAACTATCAGCAATTTGACATTATCTAATATCTAGTAAAGATAAGGAAATTTAAAATGTCTAAAAGTGGAGATGAAATATATCTTCAAATTTATAGGGGCCCAAGTTGTCTGTAGTGTTGTCTAAAGAGTTCTATGAAACTCTCCTGAAAAAGCATTCCTGAGTAAAGACTCAACCAGATATGTATGAAGAATGTAAGTACTGTATTTGTTTTGGTACAATACAATGTAACATTATAGTACTATGTGCCAGCCTTGTTCTATAAACCTTATATGAATTATCCCAACCATGAAACAAACTTACTAGGAAAATAGTATTGGTGTTACTCTTATTCTAGACACAGAATAAATTCAAATGATTTTGCCAAAGTTCTAAACATGAAACATCTTATATACAAAAAATTTAAGAACACAATTTATGTCTGCCAATCTCACACAAGAACAGAGATAAAGAGATGTGTTGAAGAGTCACATAGAAATAATTAGTTGCTTGTTCTTTAAAAAAGAAGAAAAGTCAAATAGCCATATGGAACATGGTTGAGCAGACATAAGTAGCCAAATGGATGGCACGTCCTGAGATGTGAAGGCCAAGAAGATTGGGTTCTCTATAGGACAAAGCGCCAGATCGCTTTAGCCACTGGGAGGAGCCCAGCAGGGACAGCAGGGGGAAGGACACTAATTTGCTAGAGGTGAAAGCTGGTGGCAAACTAGTGCAGTGCTGGGTAGGGAGTCTGCAGAGGGCAACAGTCCAGCTCTTGGACCAAGAAGACGGCAAAAATGCGATGGCTGCAGTGCCGCCCTGGCCCTGCTGAATACTGACGGAGCTCTAGGGAGCTTGTCTGTGTCATACTTGTTTTAAAGTCCTGCAATATCACGGTTTCCTTGCTTTCATAAAACAGTGAAGTGTCTCTGGGACATCTGAATTCACAAATCTAAAGCATTCTGGTTACAAATTTCTCTCTGTGTTAGTAAAACATGGGGTCATGGTTAACATCATCTGTTCTGGTTGTACATTTTCTGGGAAACCTCATTAAATTAATCATGGGGTCAACAGCACTTTGTGAAATAACCCATTAGGCTCTGATGTTTAAGCAACCATGTGTATGTACTTCAGGCAGTAATAGAGTAGCATCTTCCAACTCAAAACAGGAAAGGTGATCTTCAACAAATCAGCATCTACATCAAAAATGAAAGAAAAAAAAATAAAACCTTAAGCCTTATTATTCACAGAAAGGCTAGAGTTATACTAAACTTAACATCTTTTTTTTTCTAAACTTTCAGTGTAGGTTCCAGAAACACACTGGGACCTGTTCCTGAGAAATTACATGAAAGAGTGGCAATGTCATTAATAAGCTTCAAGAGTCTCTCTTTCCTATTACCAGACCTTTATTATGTCCAGGAAACACTTTGTTTTGGAGAACATGCCTTCCTACTTCAATGCCACAATTTAGTGCCAATCTACTCTTTGCCAAAATACAATCAAGGATTATGCATGTTCACAAGAAAATTCCATGATTGAGATAAGAAACATATGTTATGTAAGAATAACAACATTCGTGTATATTCAGGTTATTTACTGAGTGAAAAATAGCTTAATGTATAAAAGTCATAGCAAAACCAAGTTAACTGTGTCTTTGAAATAATTAGGCTTTGGTACTAACATGACAGAAAAATTTAAAATAATTTCAAATTAAATTGTATTGTTCTATTGTCAAGTACTTAGCACCATTCTGTGATGGCTGAGAAAGTGAACAGAAAACATACATTGTTATGCTGCTGGGAAAGGAAAAGGAATGGCTTGCCTATTATGATAATGAGATGCTAAATATGCTGAGTAAGAACTTGAGGCTCTGTTAGACAGGACTTAATGTATCACTATATTGTAAGAAAGAAAAACATGTGCTCTCTCTAAATAAGGTAAGAAATTTGTGTCTGATGTTGCCCAACTGCTCATTAAGTGTCTGTGAGTGCAGGTGAGTGCTATTGCTTAACCACCATCCAGGGAGAGCTCTTTTGCATCTGCAATGAAGATAGATGGTGTGGAGTTTGTCTAAGCTGTTTCTTATGATGAGTTCACTGGACACCATGAACCCTTTGCTATCCTACCATTCTACAGTTCCAGTGCTTCCAGTTGACAATATTGTTCAACATGAAAGGGAGCATTCAGAAAGGAAACAGAGATGGAACTACACCAGAGCTGAGAGTGTCAGGAACTGATAAACAATAAAAACCATCTCTGTGCAGGAGTTAGCTGAAGTCTACGACGGCCAGGACCAAGTCTGGAACAGAGGAAAACTGCCTCTGATTGACTCTGCAGGCTGTTCCTAACAGCCTTGCTAAAAACTCCCTCCACCTCTGTATTTATATGAAAATCAGGCTACATCCCAAAATACCATACATGAAACTGACCACATATTATTGGGTAATATCACAAGGGACTAGACGGCCATCACAGACAAGACAGAGATGACAGTTTCAAGTCGCGCCCAAGTGCTTCACATCCAGCTACGATTTTTCCCCTCTCATTTCCTAAAGTTGCCTTTTTATTTTCTCTTTTCTCTTTGATTTTATACCCTCCTATCTCAAAGTGGATAAATTGTTAAGTCCTACACCCAAAGAGAGTAAAAAAATAACCAGGATTTTCTGTAGTAAAATGCACAAGATTATGCACATAGATATGAATCCCTTTCTTTTTTGTGATTCAAGGGTCCTGCTGTACCTTCTTCATTCTACACTGACCTTTCAGATTTTCTCATTTTGATTATCCCATAATAAGATGTTAATTCATCTTCTCTCCTTTTCCCTGCTTTTCTCCCCAAGCTCCAATTTTTAAAAAAATCATACCAAGCAAAAGAATTCAGAAGCACCTCTCCTTCAAGTCCATAGTCAGGGCTGGCCAAGTAGCTCAGCGGATTAAAACTCCTTCAAGCTGGCACAGGGGCCAGGGGTTCGATCCCCGGGGCCTGCCGTGCTGGCCCCGCCCCTGTGGGATGCGTGCTGAGACAGCAATTGAGTCTTGGCAGCGATGATGTGCACCTGTAATCCCAGCTCTTAGGAGGCTGTGAACAGGTGGATCACTACAAGTGCGATCTGGGAGTGAGATCCCAAACACCGAGGAGACCTTTCCCTAAAAAAGAATTAAACAAAAAATAAAAAGCCCATAGTCAGCTTCAGCTGTGGACTGTACTATACACCATCTCAACAAAGTTTCTTTCTTTCCATTACCTTCCAGTTAGAGCTCAATACATTCTGAGCTGAGTTTACAAACTGCTCCACTGAAACTATTTTCACCAATTTCAACTGGTACCTCTTTGCCAATGTGACCAACACACATTATTTTGACTGGCAGCAGCATCGGGCCATATGATTGCTGCCTTCATTGCAAAATTCTCTCTTCATTCTCCACCATGCAAACCAGCTCAGAGGTTGATAGCTGCTGCTTCTTAGTTTTCTTTACTGAATCCTCTTCCTCTTAACTTAGCTTTCTCAACTTACTTCCTCCTCGTCCCTCAGTGGTTCACAGAAGAAACCTGAAAGACTGTCTCAACCCCTAGTCCACTCTTCACAATGAAGTCAGAAAGGTTGTTCTTGTCGTGTCCCTCTTAAAATAAGAAATAAGTGCTTGTCAGGCAAGTGCAAGGTCCTGAATTTGATCCCTGGTACCACCAAAAATTTTTTTAAAAGCTTTGGTAGTTTTCTTAGAGGAAAATAGAGTTTGTTTGTTTCTTAGCATGACTTTCATGAACTTTCACATTTTGACCCTCATCTGTCACCATACATGCTCTCATCACACTGGCAGACAGTTCTCAGTTATGAAAGGAGCAGCAAATTGTGTTGCCTTTCCTGTTTCTCCTCCCCAGAGCATTCTTCCACAGTACATGCTTTCTTCTTTTCACCCACAGGGATATATCCCTATTATATAGAGAGATATTATACACCAAGACAAAGACATTTGTCTTTTCAAAAAACATAGCATGTTCTAATAACACACACACACATTATTTTTCATAAATACCTTACTTATTAATATATTTATTAAATATTTATACAAATTAGGACCTGTGCACATGAAGGAAAAGATGATATCAGCCTTCTTCCCTGGTGAATTTCTGGCATCTGACATGGTATCTGGAACTTAGTAGCTCTTCAAAACATTTGCTAAATGAAATAGTTTTACTTTTATGTTTTATTTATTAATTGTAGAAACTTCTCCTTGAAATGTGCTATATTCTCTGTAAAGAATATGAAAAACCACAATTTTAGCCCCTAAGTTTTAGAAACATACTTAATACCAGTGTTACAATAAAGAACATATGGCACAGCTAGATTTTAAGTTCTATGCAAATTCATAGAAGTTAAAAGTCACTGCCAACTGGTGGCGATCCATGTAACCTTGAAAGGACAAGAATCTTGGGCTAAAGTCTATAGATGGGGAACTGGGCTCTGAGTAAATGTTCAGATGAGCAATCACATGTGCTAAAAAATTCAGATAAGAAAGTAAATGGTGTTCAGCCAAGAGTCACCAGGTAAATTTGATGACAACACAGAATGTATGCAAGAGAGGAGAATAAGTGAAAAGCAGATTGTAGTATAGTCTTCCCATTAAAAAGGCTATCCCATGCCCTGCAACCAAAAGAGAGCTACAAGGATGTGCCTTAAAAAATACCTATTATGGTTTTTTTTTTAAAGATGACACTGATATGAGTTACCAGGAATGAGCCCCAGGACCAACAGCCAGTGGGACCCATCAGACCCACTCAACCTCAGCAGGCCTACTGGGGAGGAACTGTGGGACAGCGAGACAGCAGGTCCCAGTGGTCCACTTGGACAGGGCTAAGCTGGAAGGATCCAAGCACAGCAAGCAAACCCAAGCCAGGTCCAACCAGTCAAGTTCAAGTTCAGTAGATCTAGACTGCATGAGTTGAGGCATACTGCTGGGCCCAGCCAAGGCTAGATGAAGGCCCAGACCTACAGGAGTATGCTGTCAGCACAGAGGTGGTAGTTGATACCTGAGGTGAACTTTTATGCCCAGAAGATTCCAGGTGCATGAATGGAGGTACCCAGGCAACTCAGGGGAACTAATTTAAAAACAAATTCCTAATTATACAGCTATAATGCTCCTATGCTCAAAAGTACAAGCCCATTAGTTACAAAAGTTTGTCAATTTCTAAATCTCAATAGCTGTTATTAATATTACTAATTATACTGCTGTAAATAGGACACTATATTTGCCTCTACCACATGGTCTTCCTTGGGCAATAATACTGGGAAGTTCTTATTACTGGAAGATAATAGCATCACCAAAAGCCTACACTGAAGGGTGGAGGACAGTGCCAAAGGGAAACAACTCTTACTCTCAATCAAGAGAGAAGGCAAAATCTTGGGTCACACAGAAAACAGGAGTCTCTGACACAGAAGAGATAGCTTAAAAAATGGAATCTTTACAGACAGGCTTGGACCGCAATGATATAACTACCCATTACCAAAGTTTCACAAAAAATTATCATAGAAATAAAAATAAAGAGTTCTCTCTGAAAACAAAATGACAAAAAGCAGGAGCAAAAGGCAATCTCAGGCCTTGATCCTACCCAGAACAAACCAAGGAGACATCAGCATAGAAGAAATTGGGAGTGACACAGCTGAAATAACAGCAGCTGAAGTAAAGAAACAACTGAAGAAGAGTATAAAGGAAATTGGACCAAAAATAATCTCACAGGTAAAAAGAAATGATAACTATAATGAAATAATTACTGCGTTTCCAAAGACACTAATAAAAAATAAGGATGGAAATGTTGAATAAGTAATGTAGGGAAAAAGATAGAATGCATGAAGGAGATTCAAAAAGATATACAAGAAATTAAAAACTCCATTAAAAGTTGTCAAAACCATTTAAATGAAAGTGAAGATACACCTTCAGAGCTTGAAGACACCGTTGCAGCTAGTGAAAGATAAGCAAAGATCTCTTTAAAACAACTAGGTGCATCTTGCACTATGAATAACTACTACGAAGACAACACTATGCAATATACTAATTATTGTAACTGCCCTACTAACCTGTTTTGAAACTGTCTCATTATTTCTTTCTCAATAAAATTAATATAAAAAATAAAAATAAAACAACTAGTATCCAGGAAATGATAATTCAACATCTCCAAGACAATGCACAGATAAACAGTGCAATACTAATAGGAATCAATGAGAAAGAAGAGGCAACAGAAAAACGTACAAAGAATATAGGCAGAAGTAATGGCACAAAATTTCCCAAATAGAGGAAAACAATCTGACATTCAGTAACCAAGGCATATAGAACTCCAAATAATATCAACCCAATTAAAATACCCCCAATATACAATAATCAAGAGTTCAGAAATTCAGCCCAAGAACAACATACTAAAAGCTGCTAGAGAAAAGAAACAAATCACATTTAAAGGAAAACCCATCAGAATAATAGCAGATTTCTCCTCTGAAACCATGAAGTCAAGAAGAGCATGAAGTGAAGTACTTCAAGTCCTACAAGAAAACAAATTTTAACCCAAGCTGATATACCCTGAAAAACTGTCTTTCAAGTTTAATAGAGATGTGAAATAGTTCTCTGACAAAAAACAACAAAAGAAATTCATGACGGGGGTGGGTGAGGCAGCTCAGCAGACTAAAGCACCTGCTTAGGCAAGCTTAAACAAGCTCAGGAAACACGTTTCGACCCTAGAAGCACAAGTAGTGCCAGCTCAGCCCTGAGGGCAGGCTGAGCCTGCCAAAGAATCCACGCATAGGGGCCAAACCTATAGTCTTAGTCTGGAGGAGGCTGAAAACAGGAGGATCACTATGAGTCTAAGGTGCATAGTGAGACTCTGTAACAACCGAATACAAAAAAAAGAAGAAAAAGATAAGAAAAAAATTCAGAAAAAAGAAGAAAAAATCAGGACAATGAAACCAACCCTACAAGGACTACTAAAAGATATTCTACAAAGGCATCAAAATACCACAATTCAAAAAATGACAGCAGAAGCTATTAAAAACAGGAGGAAAGTAGGGGAAAAAATGCAGGAAAATAACATGGCAAGCATAAGTTGATACATATGAATTATTACCAATGTAAATGGACCTAATTCACCAATTAAAACAAATAGATTGGAACAGGAGATTAAGAAACAAAATCCAACAACATGCAATATACAAGAAACATGTTTACATACAGAAATTCACAGGCTGAAAGTCAAAAAATGGAAAAGAATAGTACATGTTCCAGGACTTCAGAAAAAAAGCAGAAGTAACTATTTTGTTCAAAGACAACATGAACTTTGATCCAAGAATGATCTAATGAGATAAAGAAAGTCACTGTATTTATACAGACAAGATGGTTAAGGCAATGGTCCTAAGAATCTCCATCAGGTTATTTAAAACAGCAGTTAATGGGTAGAATTCTCATCCTGACTAACTCTATATGCTTATATCTGTGAACTAAGCAACTAAGCTGAGGATAGAAATGTGTAATACTAAAACCATACTTGAAATACCTGTCGTTATGATCTTCTAAATGTTGTTGCTTCTAATATCATATCAATTATTGCTATATTCTCTTTAAAGTAAATGTTTGTTTAGAAAAATGTATTGAAAAGACAAAAAAAATATAGAACTGTCTTGCTACAATGTTGTATATGGTTTGATTTCTAAATTTCTGGGTAAAAGTGTGTAATTGGATTTTTTTTCACATTCTATAGAGATTTAAAGGTTTAGCAATCCAAGCTTTTTGGAAAATAGCAGTTCCATGTTAAGACGAAGGCATTTGATATTCTGACAGTGATGTTAAGCTCAACTGTCTCTGTTATGGGGTAATGATATCATTGTTTCTCTTCTGGATGTTTAATAACTAAAATTTTCAGACCAAAAATTAGACAAATAGAAGGGCTACAAGAATAGCCAATGTGTTGGCCCTAGCTCTTCAAGGTCAGTGAGTACTCAGGATGTAAGACAAACTATGCTGTGACATCCTGTAACTCAGTGGTGCCTCAAATTTTCTGATCAAGGAGATTATGAAGCCACAGAGAAAAGTTATCAAGGATGTATAATGTGCCTAAGGAGAGTCACAAGGAGAGAAAACATTCTCTCAGGCTTTCACAGAGAGCAAATTCATCAAGCAATGGCATGACTCATCCAGATGACTGACACTGACAAAAGATCTACAAGGTGCTGTGCATGGTTCCAGGGTAAATCCTGTGGGGATTTGACTGACCTTCCCAGATACAAAAGTTACATTTTTATTTGTATTGGTCTTGCTTTATCTTGATCTTAACCATCCAGCAGAAAATTGTAAAAAAGAGGTATGAAAAGTAAAGCCATATTAATATGTTGAGCTGCAAAAGGCTCAAGTCAACAACTTCTGACAATTGCCAGTTCAACTGATAACCCACGCTTATTCTGGAGTATTGGACTACATATGGTTATTTTGCTGAATTCAAGTACCTACAATCTTTAGGCTGGCTTCAAGCATGAAAAGGTCCTTTAAAGACTTCCCCAGGGGCCAGGGAGATGGCTCAGTAGAATAAGCAGTTCCCTGGCAAGCACAAGGACCTGAATTCAATCCTCAGTTCTGCCAAAAAAAAAAAAAAGACTTCTCCAAATACAGCTTGTCTAACTGCAGTACAACACCCATCTCTGACAAAACAAAACAAATGGAGACATAAATAAAGGACCATTTTGTAATGGAAAAAAAATATATATATATTTACATATATATATATATATATATATATATATATATATATATATATATATATATATATATATATATATGTATGTTTAGGATAGATACACAGCTACTTTATCTTAGTTCAATGAAAAGAAAGGGTTTTTTTTCTTTGTTTTGCTTTGTTTTTATTCAGTAAAGATGCAAAGTAGTAGCTCACAGGATCTATATAAAAGCATTCTTGAGATTGATGACATCTCAAAGCAGACCGTGGAGAATTTCTTTTACTCTTCTTCCTAGGCCCTTCCTCTCCTCTCTACTGGGCCAATTCCTTAAATTTTCAATTTCCTTTGAAGTTATTGTTACTTACAGTCTTGTGGCCAAGGCCAACCCCTGGTTCAGTAGTCTATAATCTATGTAAGTTCTGAAGTATGCACCACTTTTATCTTGCTCACTGCTTAATGAATGAGTCAGTTTGCCAGAAAGGGGATATTTTATGCCACAGAATAATAAACCCACCTTCTACAACTTGCTGCAGAAGGCAAGACCTTCAGATTCTATACAAATGAAATTCTGGCCAAATCTGGGGCTTTCTTTACACTTGGCCTTCAGAACACTGGGTTCAGAGAAAACTGCACAAGGTGAGAGAAGACAAGTGTCAGAGGCACCCTCGGGGGCTTTTGGTTGGAAGTTTTGATAAATTTGTCACACTAGAGCCTGATTTTCTGTAATGTTGAGACTCGGCATCACTGAGGGATGGTTCAAGAGATCAGGACCTAAGGAAAGACCTGTCAGCTGCCTTATTTCCTTCCCCCCTACCCAGTTCCCTGACGCTTCCTTCAAAGGTTTTGGCATAGCTCCAGAATATTTTTTTTTCATTTATTTTTATTTTATTGAAATACAAATGTCAATCAGACAGTTTCAAAACACCTTAAGCATACAGAGTCGATGAATTAATACACGGCAAACTGTTTTCATAACGTTTTAGTATTGTACAAGGTGCATACATGAAATTATATTTACAGGTTTTTTTATATCTGAATTATATCAAAGATTCAATAATTATTTACCTAGTGGATGACCATAGCACTAAAAGCCGACATAATATCCTGTCCAACCACCATTAGTGCAGATCTTGCCTCTCATAGAATTATGTAGAAGCACAGCGTTATCTATCCCAACTGTACTGT
>PVKA01034021.1:0-23824 GCA_004027165.1 Ctenomys sociabilis | reverse complement strand
GGGAAAGGTTCTCAGAGGACTCTGATTGGCTCAGTCTGTCTGGGTCTTATGTGACCAAGAACCAATCAGTGCCTCCAAGTACAGGGATAACCTGATTGGTCTATCCTGGGTCATGTGCCCACCTGAGACCCAATCAGCACTTTCAGATATAGGGATAATCTAATTGGCCCATTTTGGATCATGTGTCAAGTACTATGTGCCTCACTCCTCTAAGACCATGTGACCACGTGGAGTTGGAGAAAGTTCCTGAAGGATGGGAAGGGCTGTTAGTGGGATAAGGAGACTGATTTTGCTGGCCAGTGTGGGTCATTCAGCATGGATGTGCTAGCCCACTAGCAGTGCTTCTTCCTTGGCACTCTGGTTGTTGGCCTTGTGCCCTCTCTGTCATGTCCAGGGCCATATCTGGTGATGGGTGTTTCACAGGACAAAGCTCAGCGCCTCCGAGCCCGCCTGGCTCTGCACTCACCTGCACACACTCAGCTGTCTGCTGGCTGATCTGCGGGGGGTGAGGGGTTGTGTGGCTGTGCAGGCATGGGGGGCTGTGTGTCAGAATCTTCCTAGAAACGTGTGTGGGTGAGTAGGCGACGCTCAGTGAGATCATGCAACTGTCAGGAACAGTTTATAGCTGTGTTCCCATGGAGCCAGGCCTGGTTATGACTCCACATGTTGCTGCCTAGCAAATGAGGTTTGTCACCTAATCATCATGCTTTAGTACCTGTGTGAAAGCCAGCCCAGGAGTTGGCTGGCAGGACAACCCTGTGCTGTGGGTCCCCAGGGGACGGTGGCTCCATGGGGTGGGTGAGAAAACTTCCTTTTGTCCAGATAAGGAGATCAGCCTTGACACCTGCTTGGAGTTCTTCTGCTGCCTGCTTGTGATGCAGTCAGAAACAATGAAACTAAGCCCCTTCCTCCCCTTTATTCAGTGGTGGGCACAGGCCCTCCCCCCCAGTTACCTGTGCTCAAGCTCAGGTGGTCCTGTTAATGCCTGGGCCACAGAACATTAGTTCCAACATCAGTGAGAGATGACATGAGAGGTGCCTGGAATCTGACCTTTAACACCAGAAGCCTGAGTTGTGTGCAAGCTCCAGAATCCTCTCCTGGGTTCCTCGTCCTTTGCTCTGTGCTTGCTTCTGTCCTGTGAGCGTCAATGGGTGTAGGCTACTCACTGCTTACTCCAAAGTGTGTGTTTGGCAATTTTTTCCTTGTCAACACGAGGACCTGGACTATTTAGGCCTCTTAGGTGTGACACTTGGGTTCCGAAATAAGCCCCAGCCATCAGGCTGCCTGTGCTGCTGTCCTCACGCCCCTGGGCCAGCTCTTCTGTCCTCTTTCTGGGATGCCCTGAGATCTGCCCATTGCCCAGCCATGTGCACCATGGAGACTCCTCACAATGCGACCCAGAGTGCCCCTGCTATAGGCACGTCTTGCTGAGAGTGTGGTGAGGGTACTGCCTTCTTAGTGAGCCACTGAGCACTGACCTGGAGCCGAGGATCATCTGCCTCTGATGTCTGCGAGCAGCAGGCTGGGCACCTCAGCTACTTCTTTGGCTGGTGGTGTCTCCTGGGGGCCCCCGTGACAGGGTGGTCCCCAAAGTGAGAGTGGGATATGGAGGGCTCCTCTGGTTGCCTGGAGACAGGGCCCCGGGAAGTTGTGGGGTTGGAAGTCCGAGTTCTAGAGCGCTGGCCCTTGCTCTTGGCGAGGCTCTTCGCCCCAGTACCTCTTCTGGGAGCTGCTACCCCAGTCCAGGGCCTGCCACGTGGCCGCCTCTGTGCTGGATGCCAGGGACTCAGCAGCAGGCGGAAGGACCTCAGAGGCCCGGGGTGGAGGCCAGCTCTGATGCTGGGTACAAGATACAGCTAGATGCTTCTCTGGAGATATTGTCCTGACATTGGCTTTAGAAAGTCCTATAATCAGGAAGCCTAATAACTTGATTTTTTTTTTTTTTTTTTTTGAGTAGGGTCTCACTGTGTAGCCCAGACTGGCCTTAAACCTTCGTCCATCCTTCTGCCTCAGCCTCCCGCTGAGGATGGTGTGCACCACTAGGCCGGGCACCTTTAGTGAGCTGGGTGTCCATGGGCTTTGTCGTGTGTGACCCAGCCCACCCTGTGCCCTTAGGGTCTGTAGACCTTGAGGCGGCAGATGTAAGAGGCAGGCAGAGAGCGGAAGTGAAGGAGTCCGCAGTGACTGTGTGACTCCCTTTGCTGGGGTCCTCACAGGAGCACAGGGACAAGGCAAGGCAGCCCCTCCTCCCCCAAGGCTTCATGTCAGCCTGGCGTGGCTGACAGTGTCAGCTGCTTGCAGGCTTAATGGGGAGATGAGAGGGAATTCTCTAAGCCCTGCTGGAGCCTGGCTTTCCAGACATGCTAGCAGCTGTGCTGGGCCTGGCTGGGCGGTGTCCTGGCAGGGTGGTGCACTAGGTTGGCCCTCTAACCACAGCTGTGGTCTCACTGACCGGATGTTCATAGGCCCCTGCTCTTGAGAGGGCCCATCCAGTGTGTGGCCAGGGAGCCTCAGCTTCCTCCTTTGGAGCCTGGGCACTGCCTTGGCCAGCATTTTGTGTGCACTTAGGTGGGACCCACATCTCTCCTGTGCCCTCCGAACCCAGTGCCAGTGGGCTTTGAAGGATGCTGAGGAGTTTGTTACATAGTAGGAGAAGGTACTCCAGGTACAAAATGAGAGGTCTAAAAAAGTCTGATATTTGATGTAAGCCACACCTAGGCAGGGAGTGAGCTTTTCACAGCTGAGCAAGTGACAGAAAACCTTCCCAGGCCTAGGGGTCAGCACCCTTGGGGACTTGCTTCCTGTGCAAGGTGACAGTGACAGTGGAACCCGCAGACTGGTGAGTGCAGAGCCTGGGGCTGCCCCACCCAGCCTGTACTCCCCAGAATGTACTCCCTTTGCCTTGACAGCCATCGGCAATAATGAGGGAGAAGAAACGCCTTATTTTAATCATGTGCTCTCACCACCTAATTAGAATTTTAGTTGATACGTAGCAGGTTACCACAGGCACAGGCAGGGAGGGGGCTGGGTGGTTCTGGTCCTTAGTCGGGCAAATGGAGGGACTGGGAGAGAACTTGGCCTTGGGCCATGCAGAGCCAGGCTGGGGCTTCCAGGGAGAGAGGGTTTTGTGCATGTGCCCACCCCAGCTTTCAACCTACACTGACAGAGGCTTCGAATTCACATTCACCCAACATTGACAGAGGCTTCCAAACAGCTCTGGCAGTGTCCCTCCCTCAAGAGAGGGATAGAGGTGGAAATACAAAGTTATCACAGAGCTTGAGGCAGGCTTCCCTGTGTGAAGACAGGGAAGGCTTCCTGGAGGACACTTGAGCTGGGGTTTTAGAGCATGAATTGGAGTTGAGAACACCTTTGTGGGGGGGATGTTCTCCCAGGTGGCATCAATGTGGGGGGGCGGGCTGTGAGGGCTGGAGGTGGCCAGGTGGAGCATGGCTGGGGCTTCTGAGTGTTATGTGGATCAGGGGAGACTCAGGGTGAAGGTGAAGTCTGTGTCCTCTGATGGGAGTCTGGGGCGGCAGGGCCAGGGAGACTCCTCTGGGTCTGGGCACAGCCCAACCGCAGCGCTACTGCTTGGGTGACATGGGAACCCCTGTGCCGGGAGCTGGGGTTCCTGGGCCAGGGGTCTGGATCTGGCCACCTATGAGAACTGTGTGGAAATGTGAGGGAGAGCTCTGAGAGCCCCCAGGCTGCTCCCTTCCTTAGTCTCCCTGTGCCCCTTGGGCGACTTCCTCTGTGGATGGCGCTGCTGTACTCATCCTTCAACCCCACTTCTGTCCCCTCAGCAGTCACACAGAGGTGTGCGTGCGCACAGCACATGCAGTACACGTGCACACATACATGCCCCGTACACTATGTCAGCAAAATTCAGGAGGTGTTAGGAGGAGTAAGGCCCTACTGTGGAGATATGGAGACATGAATGCACACACATATCCGCCCGCAGGAAGCTTGGAGTTTTATTTTGCTGTGTGTGGTATTTTAATATAGAAACAATGCTGACTGAGGATTCCACTGCATCTTGCTTATTTCCCCTACCGCCTGTCCTGGAGCGAATTCATTCAGACTCACTTTTATTTTATTTTATTCCTTTGAGACACGATCTTGTTGTGTAGCCCAGGCTGGCCTTGAACTCTTGGTGATCCTTCTGCCTCAACCTCCCCAGTACTGGGATCGCAGCATGTGCCACCCTGCTCGGCAGCCGTCACATTTTAAACAGCTGCTGAGAATGCAGATCTACTCCCCAGATTCCTATCTTAGTAAATATTTAGGTTCCTCCTAATTTTTCACGATGATAGGACACATTTGGATGGAAGTTCTCACATGGTCTGAGTGTTTTTCTAGGTGAGCTCCAGGCTGGGCCTCCGCCTGGCTGAGCAGCACGCAGAGTTCCATTTTCACTCTGCCAGGGCGCCCTTTGGAGAACTGAGTGTGTTCGCAGCCCACCATGACACAGGAGAGCACCCGTCACGCGCTGATGCAACGCTCGACCTTCCTTTCCTTCGCTGTGTGACTTCCAGGCGCTTCGTTGTTGTCGTCAGTGGCATTTGCCTGATGACTAGGAGGCTCTTCTACCTACATAACTTGTCAGCCTAGCAGATCTTAATTGTTAGTAAAAAGAACTCTCTAGTTCATTTAGGTGTCCAAAGGGTTCCCTGCTGACAGCTAAGCATGAGCTTGTCCATGGCTGGGCGAGTGTGCTGGAGAGGTGAACGCGCAGTCACCTGGGGCTCATGGATGTGTTCTGACAACCACCGTTGTCCAGTGTTGCTGACCTTCCTGGCTTTTTAAAGCATCATTGTCCAGGGTGTGGAATCTGGCGGTGACAGTGTACTGTCTGCTGTCCCATAGGTATGGCAAGGGCTGAGTGGATAGCATGCAGCAGTGTGGCAGCGAGGCCTGTGTCCTTCGGGGCATGGGGACTGTACCCCACCCTGCCTCCATGTCTAACTCGAGGTAACAGTAGCACCGAAGTGTGCATAAATGTAAGGCTTGTGTTAGCTTCTCAGGGTGGCTCGAAGTGAATGGACATGATTTTTCTTTAGGACTGAAGATGGAAGTCAGGTCCTTCATGCTGAGCTCCATCCCCAGGCCTTTAAAAATTTTTTTTTATTTTGAGAAGGGTGTAAGTTGCCCAAGGAGGACTTGAACTTGAGCTCTTCCCGCCTCAGTCTCCCAGAGTGCTGGATGATGGGCCTGTGCCATCCCACTCACTCAGCTTAAAGTTGAATGCTTTTCCAGTGTGCCTTGATTTGGGGTCTCGCTGAATTGCTGCCTGGTGGGTGACCCGGCACCTGCTTCTCCATTGCCAGCCCTTTCACCTGTGATGTGCCTGCTATGTGGCCCAGCTCCCATGTCACGGGTGTCTGCAGCCCTAGCACCCTTGGCCCGGCTCAGTGGCGCCTTCTCTCCCAGTGACCAGTGGTTGTTGTCTTTCTCAGGTACCTTTTGGTGTCTCTATGGCCTTAGATTTTAATTCTGGCTTCCTAGTCTATTTGACCTGCTTTCTCCTACTTCATTAATTTTTCCCCTCTGATTTCTCGGGTGGTTCAGACCTCTTTACCTTTCTTTCAACTTTCACATATTCAATTAAGTAAATAAATGCGTGGAGAAATGCACACAACTCTTATGAATAATCATCAGTTACTTGTCAGCTCTGGGTGTAAATGAAATGGTGCTTCTGTCACCAGGGCTCTGAGCACTGAGCTCCGTCAGCCAAGACCTGTCACCTTCGTAATCGTGACACTCCCAGCCAAGGACATGCTGTTGGCCCTCATGTGTGTGGGGGTCTCTCATGGTTTTTTTTGTAAAGTTCTACACTTTTCTTTGTATAGGTTTTGCACATTTCTTACTAGGTTTATCCCCGGGGGTTTTATAGATTTTTGCTTCTAATATGAATATGCTTTCCTTGGATTACATTTTCTAATTGGGACAGCTGGTGTACATGAAACTATCGATTTCCGCGCATCGATTTTGTATCTGTGAGTTTTGCTGAACTCTCAGATGAGTTGGAATAGTTTATTGGCTGTTTGTCTTGGCCCTGGTAGGAGGGTGCTTTGGTTTGGGATGAACCCTGACAGTGTTATCGTGTCCTTTCCTACTGGTGCTGCATTTCTTAGCTGTTACTGTGTTTTCTCAGGCAGTGTGGAATGCCATAGTGATGGGAAACCCTGAGGTTTCACCGTGAGGGGTGCTGCTGGCTATGGCTTCCCTGGTGCCTGCGCGGAGAATTGGCTCCTCTGCACCCCAAGTTTGCTGTGTGTAATGAGGGGTTTCACCAAGAGGGTCCCTTTAAGAAATGCAGACTCACTCTGAGAAGTTGTGGTGTGTGTGGTGTGTGTGGTGTATTTCCCACCGCTGGCCAGCATCGCAGAGGCCATCTCACCTGTGGAGAAAAAGTGTCTGCTCCTGAGGTCCTCTGGTGCTAAGTCCACTGGGCTCAGTTTTTGTATGGTCCTTCTCTGAGGATTTCCACTGTGGGAAGTTAAATGTGGGTGGAAAGAGTGCGGTGTCTCCTGGGGCCTGGAGAGAGGGAGCAGAGGTGCAGGCTGAGGGTTCCCCCCATGCTGGATACCTTTTGGGTGTCAGTTTCACAGTGTGTGAAATGGGCATAAGTGCAGTGATAGTTTTGTAGCATTTTATAAGTGTTAAGTTAGGTAATATGTGTTGAACTTTACCCCAGACCTCAGAGACCACCGTAAGTATTTAATAAAGTATTACTAGCCAGATAGGTGAGATGTGAAAATCATCCTTTTTTTTTTAACCTCCTGAAATCTGAAAAAAAAAAATTGTTGAGCTAGTTTTCTTTGTGGTCCTGGAGATGGAGCCCAGGATCTTCACCTTGAGCTACATGCCTACTCTTTTTAAAATTTTTTATTTTTGAGGTAGGGTTTCACTGAATCCTCAAAACTTTTCACAAGTTGGGCTCAAACTTGTGATCCTTCTGCCTCAGCCTACCAGAGTGCTGGGATTATAGGCGTGTACCACTGCCTACACTCGTCCCTGAACAATGCTCAAGTCACCTTTTTAAAATTTTTTTATTATTAGTGTTTTTATTTTTAGGGAAGGGTCTACAGGATGTTCAGGGTCTCACTATTAGATCAGATTTACAGTGATCTGCCTGTTTACAGCCTCCCAAGAGCTGGGATTATAGGCACACACCACCACGCCCAGTCTGAATTGCCACATGACCTGGAGGCAGGGCTGGCATGCTCAGGGATTGAACTCCTGGCCCCTGCATCTGCTTGCAGGTACTTTAATCCACTGAGTTATTTGGCAGGTCCAAGTCACCTTTATTTTTTAATTAATTAATTAATTTCTGTGATACGCAGCATCAAATGTGGGATCTTTCCAGGCAGGTGCTTATACCACTGAGCTATTTCCCCAGCCGTCAAATCATCTTTATGATTGAGGATTTTTTGTTTCCCTGTATTTTAGGGACGGGTTTACAGGGTATTCAGGGTCTCACTCCTAGATTGGACTCGTGATTCTCCTGCTTACAGCCTCCCAAGTGCTGGCATTACAGGCGCGTGCCACCATGCTCAGTCTCAATCCTGGTATCAGCGTGTCCCAGGGGCAGGGCCGGCATGGCAAGCCCGAGGATTGAACCCCTAGCCCCTGCCCCTGCTAGCAGGTGCTTTAATCTGCTAAGGTATTTGAGGATTTTGTTGATTTTCTTTCAGTTATTTGTCAGTTTTGCTGTATTTCTTTTGAAGCTGTGTTGTGACATTCATAAATGTCCCAGTGGTTCTGTTTTTGGTGTGGGCATGTCTTTTATCAATATGAAATCTCTTTTCATCCTAGTACTTTCCACTTTGAATTCTATTTTGTCTGATAAACACTTTTTTCTGGGTTATCTTTCACTTGGCATTGTTTTTCTCACCCTGTTATTTTTAACCTTTGTGGGTGTTTACCTTTGTGGGTGTTTATGTTTCTATCTTTTGTAATAAATTTTGTCTGGATGAAAAAAGCCCTCTTTGTCTAGGGAAGATTTTATTAGAGAATTTAACCTATTTACATTTATTGAGATTGCTGAGATGTTTGCATTTCTTACTGTTTCATTCCGTGTTTCTTACTTACTCTTTCTTGGGCTGTTTTTATTCCTGCCTTTTATCATGTTGCATGGGTTTTCTTTGCCCCAGTTTCCGTTCCTCAGAGCCATCTTCTCAACAGGGGTCCTGCTGTCCCCTAGACACAGCGGTCTTTTGTGGGGGCACCCTTTGCTGTATCAGGGGGCATTTAGCATCCTGGCCATTGGACAGTAAGCCCCACTGTCACTATGGCACCTGGAAATATCTCCTCCCTCCTTTTTGGTTGAGAGCTGTCTACTGGGCATAGAGAATGATTCATACTTGTTTTCTAATGATTTTTTTTTTTTTGGTGGAACTGGGAATTGAACTCAGGCCTTTGTGCTTGCCAGGGAAGCGCTTATTCCACTGTGCCAGCTCCCCGGCCCCTCTAGTGATTTCTTATATTTTGAAGATCTGTTGCATTCATATTTCTGCCCTCTCTATATAATGTTTCTTTCATCTTCCTGAACAAGGCAGGACTTTTAATGTGCTTTTGTTGTCCTGTATACTGACCTTCTCACTGGGACCAACTGACTATGTTTAGTTCCAACTTTTTTTTTTGGTACCAGAAATTGAACTCAGGACCTTGCCCTTGCCAGAGAGGTGCTTGTGTCACTGAGCTCTATCTCTGGCTTCAGTTCCAAAATTTAATGCTTAATGAGGTTGAGTCTTAACCCTTGACCTTAATTTTTCCTCAAACTGTCTTTCACCTATTGTTCTAGATTTTTGTTTTTCTTCATTTGAGGGAAGATTCACGTCAGATGCTTTTCACCATTTTACACTTCAGTGGCTTCGGGCACCTTCACAGTGTTTTGTGAACCTTACCACAGTCTGTCCTTGGAATGATTTCATCACATCCTGAAAAAGATTCATATAGGCAGCTTTACCTGTCCCTCCCTGCTCCCATTCCCTGCTCTCTGCTCTGCTAGGTTCAGTTTTCTGGTTGCTGGAGCACATACCCCATGGTGGCTTTCTCCAAGCGGGTGTGTGGGTGGTGAACTTTCTGGGGCACTATCTTTCTAAAGATCCCCGTTTCCTTTCCAAAGGCAGAGTGGAGAGTCCATCTCCCTCCTAAGCCCTCCTGAGTTGCTGTTCCATTGAAGACATGTGAGCGGCTGATGCCGTCAGTGACCCCTAGGTGCTACTGCGTGTCGCTGCACCTGGTCTCCCCATGCAGTAACTTGCTCCCCACCCAGCAGGTGGAGAAGTCAGTTGGAGGGAGAGCCCCAAACCTCAGGACCAGGGCTGCGGGTCATGCCACAGGCGATGAGTCTGTCGTTATCTCACATTGGCCTCTGTCAGGCAGGTAGCCACCTGCCTTTTTCTCTGGGAAGAACTTGACACTCTTCTATTTCCTTCTTGGATTCTGAGATTTCACCATTCCATGCCTAAATATCACTTTTTTACATAATCCTACTTTGCACGTGGAGTTGTGTCTAAGGGTTCGTGTTTTTCTGTGACCATTTATTTAGAAAACTAATTTCTCTGCTCTTCACGGTATTTGTTTGGAAATCCTTTCAGTGGGTGGCTGGCATTTCTGGCCTCAGATTCCTTTTACTTTTACTTGTCTCTGGGCTTCTGAGCCTACACAGTGTTACTAATAGGATCTTCTTTAGCTCCATGCTTCCTTCAGTACCTCCTTGAGACACTTCACTGAGAAGTGCTTAGTTCCAAAGTCAAGTTTGTTCTTCTGTCCTGGGGTTTTGGGTGGGGCCTGGAGCCTGGTGTCCCCACTTAGCCTCCTCAGCCCATCCTGGTCCGGGGTGACCCTGTGTGTGCAGATCTTGATTGCAGACAGGGTGCGGGTGTCCTGGCTGTGAAGGCCTAGGGGCCTGTGTGTGAGGCCTAAGCCACACAGCCATGGCCAGAAGTCTCTGGGTTGCTGTCTCAGGCACCCCTGTTGTCTGCCCTATTAGGAGCCTCTTTCTTGTTTTTCAGCACCTGTATGGAGCTTGTTAAAAGAAATATTATTTTGTTTATTTTTGACTGGACCCAGCTTTACTGTTGAGTTACCTTCCCAGCCCCTTTTCTTCCTTTATTTTTACTTTGAGACAGAGTCTTGGTAAGACACTGCGTTGCCCAGGTAGGATTTAAACTTGTGATCCTCCTGCCTTAGGCTCCCAAAGTGCTGGGATTATAGCACTCTGGCCGTGCCACCACGGCCAGCCTGGTATGGATTCTACAGTTTGCCTTAATTTGAAATTATTTTAAAGGTTTTGTGTTGGGAAGAAGAGGCCAAACGTGTCTTTAGCTTCCTCTTTGGGTGCAGTTTCTCATCTGTGTGGAAGACCTTGTTTTGCCAGGGACCGCGTGCCGGGAGCCATTCCCTGCCATTGCTGCCGTAGGAGCCTTGCCTCAGGGTCATGGCCATTGCTCTGTGACCTCTGACTAATGGCTGTGTGATAGTTGTTCTTTTTTTTTTTTTGTATTTTTGAGACAGGGTCTTACTATGCAGTTCAGGCTGGCCTTAAGCTCACTTTGTAGCTCAGGCTGGTCTTGAACTCACAACAATCCTCCTGCCTCAGCCTCCCAGTGCTGGGATCACAGGCATGTGCCACCATGCCTGGCTTTGTGTGATGGTTTCTGGTAGCTGCACCTTAGGTGATTCACCTGTCTCCCTTTGTTTCTCAGCCTTCTCCCGTGATGGGAAATGCTGTGGGAACATCTCAGACTGATTTCCTAAGGTAGAGCGCTAAGGAGAAAAATGCGGATGCTTATCGCGATGGAACATAGATGGTGGCTTCGCTTGGCCCTTGTGTTGGCATGTCTGGCTCAGTGGATACAGTCCTTCCACTTCACTAGGTGACTGTCGCTACCATTTGTCTCTGGATCTTTTTGGGGTGACATTTTGGACTAAACTCAGGGCCTTTGCACTGAGCTACATCCCGAGGCTTTTCCTTGTTTTTTTTTTTTTTTTATTTGGAGACAGAATCTCATTAAGTTGCTAAATTGCCCAGGTTGGGCTTGAAGCTGGGATACTCCAGCCTCAGCCTCCCAGATTGGTGGGAGTCCAGGTTTGGGCCCTGTGCCCTGCCCCTCTTGTGGGACCCTGCCCAGCGGAATGGCTCCTCTTGTCCCAGTCCCTCAGCCCTATGGCCCCCACTGGCTGCTTTTACTTGCTGGTGTCTCTGGGCCTTTCCATTCTGCCCCTTCCTCCTGGATGCCCTTCCGTGGCAGGGAGCCCATGGTTACCTTGCAGGAGATGGGTCTCCAGATAGACACAGCCACCACTCTCACTCCACGATCCTTCAGAGCTGGAGCTGCTGCTGTGAACCAAGTTGTTCTTGGCCTGCCCTGTCTCCCTTGCCACTTTGGGCCACTCATGCTGGGGCTGGCAGGTCCCTGAGGAGCGGATATGGGCAGAGTTGGTGAGGGCATGGATGGCAAGGGATGTGGTTTTGAGGGGACACTGTGTGTCTGCTGTTGACAGCAGCTGCTGAGGCCCAGTGGCCATGTACGGTGGGAGCCCTGATGGGGCTCCCGCAACTCAGGCTGCAGTGGGCTCCTGGGTCCTTCGGGAAAAAGCTGGGGGAGGTAGCACCTGGGGCATCCTGGGCACAGGCCCCCCAGACCGCTCCCCAGAGCCCTCAGAGCCTGACCTTGTTAGCGACCTCTGCATCATTCCTCGGAGAGCTGTTTCCCCGAGGGCCCTGTCTTTAATTAGTCTTAATTGACAGGCACTCATTCTGTATATTTGGGATGTAAAGTGGTGTTTTGGTCGCTATGTTCACTGTGCAGAGATTCAGTCAAGCCCATTCCAAGTCCACCCACTCCTCAGATCACCACATTCAGGAGACCTATTGTCCCAGCCATCATCCTGTCTGTGGTCACCGGGCACCACCCTGTCTGGCGGAGGCATTCTTTGCACCTTTTTCAAACTTTTAATTTTTGCAGCACATGATGATTGCACTCACTGTGTTGCGTTGGTCCCTCCCAACTGTCTTCATTCCGTTTTCCTTTCTTTCGCTTTCCCTCTCCCTTCACCCCATCCATCTCTCAGTTCCCTTCCCTTCCCTTTTGCAATGGATCTGGCTCCCAACTTCATATTATCTCTCTTTTAGTTTTCTCTATAATTTCTTTATACATCAAGTTTCTCATGTAAAAGAAGCTCTAGGCATGGAAGCCTGGGTGCTGGCTCGTCTCCGTTTGCACTGCAGTCTGAGGGTGCACCCATTTTCCTATCTATGACTCACGTTCACCCTCAGGGCTGAGTGGCACTCTTTGGGGTGTAGACGCCACACTGTCTTCACTGTTTGTTTCTTGAAGCTTTGTGTGTTTGATCACCATCTCTCCCTTCCCTGGCTTCGGCCTCTACCCACACACCAGATGGGCTGCTGCAAGCCCCTGGGCCCTTGCTTCCCTTGGGGAACCCTGCTCAGCTTATAGACTATGAGCAGGACAGGACGGCCAGAGACTCATAGGTCCACAGAATGTGCAGGGTGGGTTCCTCTGCTCTGGGCAACTCTGGGTCCTCTGTTACCCAGGCCCTGAATCTAGAATCAGGATCTGGGGGAGCCAGGACTATGGGTCCCTGAGTGGTCACACAGGTGGGGTGGCTGGGGCAGTTCTGTTCCTCTGGGGAGGCAAAGCTTGGATGTGTGTTGCTTGTCAGGTGTGGTCCTGAGGCCACCTTCTCAGTACCCTGAGCCTGTTCTGTAGTAGAGTCCTGCTCCCAAGCCCCATCCAGTGGACCCCCAGGAGCACTGACCTGTAAACACATTTGAGTACACAAAAGGCCAGCAGTCCTGGCTTGGAATGAGGAGTCTCTGACCCCCAATCCCCCATGCCATTGGAAAGGACATGAAGTCAAGCCAGGCACTTTGTCTGTCTGGGGACGAATGGTTAACTAGGTGGTGGATGAGGGTGGAAGACTGTGCTGTGGGTAGGAAGCAGATTAGGTGGGTGAGTGGACTAAGTGATAGGAAATTTAGCAAAAATCTGGCACATGCCTCTAATCTCAGCCCTTGGGGCTGGTAGGAGGATCGCCAGGAGCTCAAGACCAGCCTGACCTACCTAGTGAAACCCTGTCTCACAAAACCAAAATCAAACCAAAGCAGAAAAAACAATCAAACAAACAAACAAAACCAATTCAGTTCCTTGTGTGACTGGGGCTGTCACAGCCTTGGGAAGAGGCTTCAGGCTCATTTAAGGAGATGTCCTGGCTCACCTTAGGCACATACCCTGTTCCCTGTGTCGCCTGGTGGGTGAGGCAGGGTGCAGCTTGGCCTAGGATGGGCTGTGGCTATGACTAGGCCCGCGGAGTGGGTGGTGTGGGCCGGGGGAGAACAGAAGTCAAGGACGAGTGGCTTTGCCCAGAGCTGTGTCTCTAGGCCCTGGGCTGAATGCCCGCTTGTCCTGTGGGCCTGCAGAAGTGGAGGCAGAAATGGAGGCAAAGGGGACCTGCCCAGGGCTGCACTGGGTGACCGGCAGGGACCGTGAGCTTTAGAGGTCACAGGGGAGGAGGTAGCAGTGTGCTGAAGTGTTTCTGACTTATCATTTCCATCTTTGATCAAGTTTGATTTTAGTTTAGTACAGCTATAACTTCAGTCCTTGGCCTGTGGGCAGCCGGTTCTGACATCATTTGCTGGAGAGGTTTCTGTTTCTCCAGCCTATGTTCCTTGCCTGCGTCAGACACACAAGCTTAACTATTATATGGTTTCTCTTATACAAGAAACCCAAATCAGGTAAATTAAGAAGATGAAAGGTGGATGGTGAGACAGGGGAAGATAGACCTCCTGCAAAGGGGAAGGGACCCAAGAGACGGGGTAGTGGAGGAAGAGAAGGAGGTGGAAAGAGAATCAAAACCCACCCTCCTGTGCCGTCTCCCTGCAGGGAGCGTACCCGTCATGTGCTGCCAACAGGGTCAGACGGCAAGAGCGGGAGGCTTGCAGGGGCAGGGAGGCGGGAATCAGGCAGCAGGGACAGGAGTGGAGGCTCTGGACTGCGGGTCCCAGGGAGGAGCCCTGTGGGGAGGGCCACTCAGGGAGCTTGGTGGCTCAGCAGCGGGGTCCTGGGTCTTCTGGGTCCCATCTCCACGTAGCCTTTCTGATGCACTAGTAGAGGTCCTAGGACACAAGGCAGGGGCCACTTCTTCAACAGAGGAGGCACCAGTTTAGAAAACGACCCCTTGGGGTTCTGCAGAGCAGCCAGGGCCCCAGGAAACACATCCACCCTTCTCTCCAAAGTGCCCCGAGCCCAGAGCCCAGTCTCCCCAGAGCTCCTGCAACTTCCCAGGCCAGGTTAGGGGCTCCTCTGGTGTTCCCCTCTTTTGTGGCACCCTCCAGGCACAGCTGTCCCTGTGCTGAGGGTTTGGAGGCTGGGGGGGGGGGCTTCTGGAAGAAAGAGCAGGAAGCCCTGGCTGTCTGGGAGGAAGAGGGAAAAAGCTGGACCCAAGCTGTTCTCGGCAAAGACAGATAAAGCAGGAAAAGCAAAAAAGTAATTTTAGTGCATTAGGCTTAGATGGGTGAGTATTTACGGATCATTTAGTTTACGGATGGTGATAGGTTAGTGGTTAGATTAGCAGGAAGCCAGTCAGCTCGAAAGGAGGGAATTAATTTATGAGATTGCAAAGGGGAAAATTGTTTGCAAGAAATACAGGGGTTTTGTTGTAATAGCATGGAGTTTAGCAGAAACAACAAGCGCCGGCAGGCCCAGCTGTCCGTCAGGGAGCCAGCCACTGGGAGCTCCAGTCAGCGGCTGGGGACACAGGAAGAGAGGACGCTGGAGGGTGTTGCCTGTCCCTTGGTTTCCTGAGCTTTGGCATTGAGGGTCTGGAGCTAGAGATCTGGGCCAACAGTTGTGACAGCGAAGGCTTTGGTAGCTGTTGTGTATCATGTCAAGGTCATACCCGCTGAGCTGCTGGAGGACAGACCACCCAGCCATGGAGTCCTTGGCCACACTGGCAGGGCTGGAAGGAGCCAGCAGGGGGGCCCAGGGCCCGAGTGCACCTGATTGTTACACAGGCATTCCCTGAGTCCAGCTCATATGTGGGGCTGGAGGGGCTTTGCCAGGCCAGGTCCCAAGACTTAGGACCTGAGTGCCACTGCGAGTTGCTGAGCCCCTGGCACCTGCTGACACTTGTGATGCTGTGAGGCTGTCCTGATAAGAAGCACAGCTTGGGGGGGGGGTCATGGCTGCTGCTGGGGGCTGTTTGTGGTGCTATTTAATTATTTGATTAATAAATTAATTTTTTAGCACTGGAGATTGAACTCAGGTCCCTAACACTGAGCCACATTCCCAGCCCTTTTTTATTTTTGAATTTTGAGACAGAGTCTTGCTAAGTTGCCTAGGCTGGGCTCGAGCTTGTGCTCCACATGCTTCAACCTCCCCGAGTGCCGGGGTCACAGGTGTGTGACACCATGCCTGGCTGTTGTGGTTATTTTTTTTTTTTTTTTGTCTTTTTGAGACAGGGTCTCACTATGCAGTTCAGGCTGGCCTTAAGCTCACTTTGTAGTTCAGGCTGGTCTCGAACTCACAGCAATCCTCCTGCCTCAGCCTCCCGAGTGCTGGGATTACAGGCATATGCCACCATGCCCGGCTTGTTGTGGTTATTATTAAAGGGAGGGCTGGTGAGCACTGGGCACACCTCCAGCTGCTGCCCAGCCTCATCCCTGGTCTGTTTGCAGGATGCCTCCCCTGTGCCCTGCAAATCCTAGGGGCTGCTCCTTCCTCCTTTTCCAGCGTCTTTCAGCCTTGAGTGTGTGCTGTGGCTCAGCTGGGGCCCTTGACATCTGCCTGGCTCTGCCCAGTGGCCTGGAGCCCCACACAGCACTGGGGATGTGCCCTGGCTTGGTGTTGTCCGCCGTCTTGCTTTCCTGTCTGACCGAGCCACGTTGGCATCCTGTTTCTTCTCATCAGCCTGGGCCATATCCAGGGCTGCCATGAGGACTCGTTGCTGACATTGCCCCACTGCTGGAGACACACTTGGGGCACTGCAGTCCATGATGTTATGGGACACAGTTCACAAAGACCCTGGCCTCCTTGCCCACTCTGTGGGATGGGATCTGTGGTTTTCTGCAGAAGGTGGAGGTCTTTCCCACATATAGGGCCGGTAATGAAGGAGCAGGGTTGGGAACCTTCCACCCAGGCCCTCTGGGGTTCAGCCCCTGGTTGGCTAAGTCCAGTGCAGGGAACATCATGGCAGAGGACATGGTGGAACAGAGCAGCTCCATTCTTGGAGGCTGGAGAGCAGAACAGGAAACAGCACCGGGAAGGAAGGGAAAGGTTCAGATGAGTCCCCAAGGCCATGCCTCTGTGACTCCTCTGCTCACCCATAAGGCAGCTCCACCCACACCCTTGGGCTCCGAAGCCAATAAGGTTGGTGCAGTCAAAGTCAGTTGTCACAGCAGCTGAAAGGAAGAACAGCAGCCAGTCACCTTGCTGACAGATGAGGGGTGAGCTTGTTCCTCAGGGTGACAACTGGGTCTCCTTATCGTCCACTGCAGCAGAGAAAGGGACAGTGTGTTTAGGGCGGAGAGTGGGAACAAGGTGGATGTTTTTTCCAGGTGTTTTTCAAGCTCAACCCCTTTGCAGGTTGGGCGAATTTATGCTTTGAAAGTCAAATGACTCTGATGTCATCAGGCTTGAAGGCACCAAGCCATCTGGAAATATTGGGAGATGGGTTTGTTCTGTTTTCACCCACATCTAACTGAGCTGTGACCAAGGCGTTCTGAACTTTGCAGAAGTGCTCTGTCAGCAGGAAGGGCCTGCGCGGTGGCACCGGGCCAGGAGGCACTTTGCACAAATTACAAGTACTGGGAAGCCAGGGCCGGCCCCAGGGGAAGCCGGGCTCCCTGTTTCTGCCTGTGTGGGTGAGTGCCTTGGTTTGAGTTATCCTGTGACCTATGGGATGAGATGCCCGAGAGTTTCCAAGCCAGCTCATCAGGCTGTGGTGCTGCCAGTGTGATTTTTTTTTTTTTTTTTTTTTTTTTTTTGTTGTTCATGGTTGAGCCATGGTTTAGCCATTTGGTTCAGGCTGGCCTTGAACTCACCAAATAGCTCAGTTGGCTTCAAACATGCAGGGATCCTCAGGCCTCACATTTCTGAGTGCTGGGATTATTGGCTCATGTCACTGTTCCCAGCTCCCAGTGGATTTTTGAAATAACTTCTGAAGCTCAGGCTTAGGGTGGATGCGTGGATGGAAGGAGGTGGGCAGAAAGCTGTCATGGTGCAGACTTAGCTTCGCACTGGTCTCCCTGTGTCCTTAAGGTGCCAGCCAGTACCAGAGCCTCTGGGTGTTGAACGGCACTGGGGTAACCCAGGTGTTTGTCTTGCCTGTAGAGGCGCTTGTGGAAACAAATCACACCCAAGGCTTAAAGGGAGGCCACACCTGTGTTACAGTGCAGCATTAAGGCAACGAGCATGCGGGTGAGAGTCACTGCAATCCCAGCTGGGTCTCCCAGCTGCCCAGGGAAACTGCACAAGGCAGGGAAAGAGCATGGTCTTTCATGTCTGATGGTCCAAGTGCATATCTTGGCTGTATGGTGCAAGGCTGTTTTTGACCCTCTCTGAACCCTGGTTTCCTCGTGGTAGGGAAGGCACAATTGCCGCCTCACAGGCTCTTGGGGGATGGTGTAAAGGATGGTGTGTTGGTTCCCTGGCAGGCACTGAGGAGGTGTGTGGGCTTCCCCCCAACTCTGCTTCCTAGTACATCTCCCTCCTTGACCGAGGAGGCTCCTGCAGGAGGTGGGGTAGAGAAGCTGGAAATCCATCACTCTCACCTTCCATTACCCTCTGCTGTCGGCAGGTGTTTGGAGATAACAGGCTATTACAGAGCAGCCGGCTGCATAGTGTTAGCAAAGCTGGCCATGCTGTAAATTCCTCTGAAGCTCCAAAAATAAACATGGGGACATTTGGGTCCCCAGCAAACTCAGGTGAACATGGAGTCCTGGATAAGCCCACAGCTGGGCAGCCAGCAAGTTTAGTGGGGTCTGAATGGTGTGGCCACCTGGCCTTCCGCCCCTTTGGCAGAAACCCAGCGGGCAGCAGAAGCCTGGAGCCTGCTCCCAACCTTAGACCCAGGCTCCCCTGCAAGGCACTGACAGGCTAAGCCCCAGCTGTGACTGGGGCCCAGGGCACACTGGTGCCCACATAGGGCTGAGTAGCACACAGAGGACTCTGGTCCTGGTGAGCATGGGAGGCTGGTCGTGAAGGGGCTCCAGTGTGGCTCTTCTTGAGCAGCCCCTCAGTGCAGCCCATAAGAGAATAGTGTGGAAAGGCAGGACAGATCGGCTGTATCTAGTGGCCCCAGACCTGGCCTAGAGGTGTTCCGGCTTTGGGAAGAGCCGAATGGGTGAGGGCTGCCCCTGAACTGCTTTGAGCCAGGAGGGACTGGCAGCACTGTGGGAGACTGAAGATGCCATCTCGGTGCTGCAGGTGGCTTGCACACACTTGGTTGTGAGTCTGGAAAGGGGGCTATGGGTGCTGGGCCCTGATGCCCACACACAGGTGCGTGAGATGGAGGGCACGATGAGGCTCCAGAGGTTGGCTTCCCTGGGCACTGGCTGGGAGGCAAGGGGGCTTCAGAGCGGCTTGGGAGGAAAGGACCAGAGGCTCCTTACCCCGTCACTGGGTTCCCCTGGGTGGTTCTTTGGATGCAGAGGGCAGAGGCCGCACAGGCGGCAGTGAGAACTTCTCTAGAGCCCACTCGGAGCCTTCCACAGCCAGAGCGCCTTCCAGGTGGGGATGTGGCCAGGCCGAGCAGGTGTGGACCCCTCTGTGCTCCAGGCTCCAGCCTTCTGGTTCAGTCCGCTCCTCCTTGCACTGCTCCTCACCTCCTTCCCCAGAGTCCCCCAAGGCCCAGCATTGCTGGGTTGCTGTGTTTACTGCGCTTTTTTTTTTTTTTTTTTTTTTTTCTTGTCTTTTTGAGACAGGGTCTCACTATGCAGTTCAGGCTGGCCTTAAGCTCACTTTGTAGCTCAGGCTGGTCTCGAACTCACAACAATCCTCCTGCCTCCGCCTCCCGAGTGCTGGGATTACAGGCATGCGCCACCATGCCCGGCACGCGCTTTTTGATGGTAATTGTGTCCTTACCATGGGGGGTGCTTACTGGGTGACAGGTAGCTGCACGTTGTGCCCTGTTATCACCTGACCCTACTGTTCACCTCAGAATGCAGCTGTGGCCAGGCCTCCCCTTACTGGAAATGAGTGTGCTGCGCTGCCTGATTCCCTTATCGCCATTGTGGCTTTATAAATCCTAAGAGCTGAGACAGGTTCTCCTAAATCTACTAATTTACTGTATCGTCTTCCTACTGACCAGGCTGTTTCCAGACATGAATAGCTGAATAACTGTAACTATAGAAAGCCTCTAACCAAGCACCTTTTGTATTTGCTGCTGGACAGGTACCTTGTCTTGCAGCAGCCCAGCATGTCTCTTTGGATCCACAGCACCCATGGGAGAGTGTGAGTCTAGGCACCCAGGGTCTCTGTGAGCTGGTCCCCAGGGCACTTGTGCCACCATTTGTTTGGGCATAAGTCCAACACCCCCAGGTCATCTTCATCTGTAGGAACAGTGGCTTGGTTGACCTGCAGGGCAGGGTGCTCTGATCTGGGGCAGGAAGCCAGAAAACCACTACTGTCTTTCTTTTTTTAGAATCCACCTTTGCCAAGGTTTGAGGCTTTATAAATCCTAAGAGCTGAGACAGGTTCTCCTAAATCTACTAATTTACTGGTGGACTGGACAATTCAGGTGGACTGAACCACCTGTGCCCAGGTGCAGGAAGCAGCCCTGGGGCTGGGGTCATGGGTCATCCCAGGGCCCAGGGAGCCTGTTGAGTGTAGCACTGGAGGTGGGGGCCCGCCTGCCGCCCCACTGTGGCGCAGCGTGTGTCTCCGCCAGGTGATGGGGAGCTCCTCTGGCAAGGCAGGCACAAGCGTCCAGGCAGAGCCATCAAGAGTGGCCGGTGGCAGGCGGAGTATGTGCGGGCCCTGGGGGGCTGGGCAGTAGGGTTAGGGTGAGGTCCATTGTTTCAGGGGACAGAGTTACAGTGACACAGGGCGAGTGTGTTCCCGAGATCCCTTTGCCACGCAGTGCTGGCAGGGAACAGGTACTGGGTTGGCACATGTGTTGAGAGCGTGGAGCTCACGTTGAGTGTGGTAACCACGCACCACCACTACAAAACCGAAGTTTTTATTTTTACCTTTTTCTTCTTACATTATAATGTGTAATTGGCCAATAAAATCCCATGTGTGACAGGTGTATCGAGTGACCTTTGACACACAGACCCATTCTGAGCAGCTGGCACAGTGAAGACTAAGGAACGCATCTGTTACCCCCGTACTGCTCTGAGGTGGAAACACACAAGACCTTCTCTCTCAGAAAATTCCAGGCAGGGAAAGCAGTATTATTAAGTAGCATCTCATTGCTGGCCATGAGATCATCAGCTCTTATTCATCTTTTTCCTGGAAATTTGCACCCTTTTACTCAAATCTGCTCTTTACCTCGACCCGGGGCCTTGGCAGCCACATTGCTGCTCCCTGCTTCTATGAATCTGACTCTTAGTTTCCACAATAGTGAGACCATATAGTATTTATCTTTTTTTTGTCTGGCTGACTTTACCAAACCTGAGATACTCCAGAGTCATTCATATTTCTCCGAGATTACCTTTCTTGTGTATCTATATATTGCACTTCCTCTACTTGTTCACCTATTTTTCTAAGACAGGGTCTTGATATGTAGCCCAGGCTGGCCTCAAACTCAATGATACTCCTGCCTCAGCCTCCTGAGGGTGAGGATGACACGGGCACCATTACACCTGCTCAAACCTTGGCAAAAGTGGATTCTAAAAAAAAGAAAGACAGTAGTGGTTTTCTGGCTTCCTGCCCCAGATCAGAGCACCCTGCCCCGCAGGTCAGCACCTCAGGCGTGCTGGTACTAGAGGTGCTTAGGGGCACAGGCCCCCTGCTTGGGAGCCAGGGTGCCTTCTCAGAACTTTCAGTTCCTAGAGGAGCTTAGCTCTTCACAGCATGCTCCTCCTTAAGAGCTTGTGACCTTGAGGCCATTGCCGACCCCTCTTTGCTAGCCTGAGTGTTGGATGTCCTTCCTGTCCCTGTTCTCTCTGTTGTCTGGCCCTTGCGGAGGTAGATCCATGCAGGATCCAGTAGGAGAGACTGAAGAGAGAACAGAGGCTGATGTAGGACGCCTTACTGTCTTTGGGACCCTTTGGTTCCTGAGCATGGGTTAGCGCCTGTCACACTGGGGGATTTCTAGGTCATTGCTCTCTGGGGAGCGCCAAGTCTGATTAGGAGCTACTTGAAATCAATGATCGGAGTAAAGGGCCTTTGGCACTGGCCTTGGCCTGAAGGACTCTGGACAAGCCACCAGGGTCCTTGAACACTCACAGGCCTAATGGGAGCTGGGGCCAGAGAAGAGGTCAGCCAGGACACAGAGCTCTAGCACGAGGGACTCCTGAGTGGGGAGCCCAAGCTAGGAGGAGGTGTTTGGAGAAAGGATTGGTTGGTGCCCATCTGGTTGCCTGAGGGGTTTTGGCTGCCGGGGTGTCTCCTCTTCTACAAGTCCCACGTCGGGTGGGGCATTGTTGCCCAGGGCTGAGAGGCATCAGAGGTGGAAGTGTTTCCAGGCAGGACCAGGGTAGATGTTGGGGCACGGGTCATCCCTCTATGGCATAGGACTTGGACTGCAGCACAGGAGGGTGCATTCTGTGCTCTGGGACAGGTGTGTACAGATGTCTTGTAAGATCCCCAGACAGAGCTCTTGTGACTCAACTGCTTGGGCCTCAGCTTCACCTCAGCAGTGAAGTGGGGACAGTGCTTCCTACCAAGATGAGAGACCAAGTAGAGACACTCGGTGGGAGTCTTGAGCTTCCTCCTCAAAGGATCCACGTCATTGCTTGACCCTCCATTTGGAAACTTGGGCGAAACCTGGAAGAAGACCTTAACTATTATTCCCAGTTCCTGCTGTTTCTGAGAGAGTGTCCCCATGCCATGGGAGGAGGTGGAATTGCAGAGCTGGTTGGGGACCCCACGGGGTGGTGGTGTGGGCTTCAGTCTGGGGTGCAATTCTTTCCTCTTTGCTCTTAATGCACCCTCGTTACAGAGGGAGGGTCATTTGCAGCATTTGGAGGCTACTGATTTAAATGTTAGCCACACTAACAATACCTTCATAGCATCTTCCAAGCTAGAGGCTCTCCTCAGTTACCCTAGGTTTCATGCTAGTATGCCTGTCGTTGTAAGGTGAGCCACCTTAGTCAAGCACTGTGCGTGGTGTGGACCAGGCAATTGGCCGCTGGAGGGGCGGTGCTGGCCAGAAGAGTCAGAGCTCTCCCCTAGTCTGAGTTAGGGCCTGGGAGACTCAGATCTGTGGCTTGCCCATGGAGGAGTGAGCCTCTGGGTGACGGCAGCCTGGGTACCACCTCTGCTTCCTTGCTTCTCCCCAAAGATGTTACTTGGCCCTCTTGGAGCCTTTGTTTTCCCATCTGAAAATCACTAAACATAGATATTAGATAGTGTTGTCCAGGAGCACTGGAGAATGACTTGGGCCGTGGATGGGCAGGAGCAGGTACAACGTCCCGAGTGTGGGTCCTGCCGTAAGGTCTCAGGAATCTCAGTTTCCCCACCGGCAACTTCCCACAGCACTTGGCATTCTGGGCTGAGGGGTGGGAGCACAGAAACAGAGCTCTGCTGAGTGGGCGCCTGCGGGGCCCTAGCTGGGGCCTGGAGCAGGTTGGGCCCTCTGGACTCCAGAAGCGGGGATGGGCAAGGGACAGGTTTGCGGGGAGCTAGGTGTAGCAGCTGAGGACGGTGCGTGGAGCGGATTGCAGGGTGGGCAGGTGGGACCCTGCTGTCATACCTCCCTGGGTAGGACCCAGGCTGTCACTCATCATCCTTGTCATGTCTCACACATGCAGCAGCTGAGTTCCTCAGGGAAGACCACAAGATGCGCCGGGGTTTGGAAGCAGCTGTTGTGGAGGGCAGAGCAGTGGGGTGGGCTGGGACTGCCTCTCCTGAGCAAGCCTCGGGTCATCATTCTGCAGCCTGCAGAAGAGAGGTTCTGCGTATGACTGGAACCTTCCCAGGGCAGCTGTTCCTGCGCCAGTGTCACCCAGTAGGCATGGGAAGAAGCCCTGGAGCCAGGAAACGGCAGCAAGGCGAGAGGTAATGAACTGAGACTAAGAAGGGAAAATTGGTTGAGGCTTTGAAAGGTCAGCGAAGAGGTCAATTAAGCCTGCAGGTGACCTGCACAGGCAGGTCTGGAGGGTGTGTCCAGAAGGCAGTGGGAAGGAAGGAGCGCTCAGCTGAGCTTCTCGCGCTGCCCAGTCAGTGTCTCTGGGCTCAGGTCAGAGTTGCCAGGGCGCTGCTGGGATGTGGGAGGGAATGCTTCTTCCAGTGTCTGGACCCGGACGCCGCACTGCTGTGCAGTGTGCACAGGGCTGCGTGTGTCCTGAGGCAGGTCATGTTTCCTCCCCCGGGGTCAGGGCCGCTGGCCTGGGGGGAGAGGTCAGGGAGGGGCGTCTGGATTTAGCAGTTGTTAACATTTTGCCATATGTCTACTTCCTCTATTTTTTTTTTTTTGGTTGAAATATTTTTTTTTTTTTATTTAGTTTTATTTTATTGAAATACAAATGTCAGTCAGACAGTTTCAAAACACCATAACCATACAGAGTCAATGAAATAATACATTGCAAACTGTTTTCATAACGTTTTGGTATTGTACAAGGTGCATACATGATATTATATTTACAGGTATTTATGTAGCTGAATTATATCAAAGATTCAATAATTATTTA
>PVKA01034020.1:0-23838 GCA_004027165.1 Ctenomys sociabilis | reverse complement strand
TTTTTTTTTTTTTTTTTTTTTTTTTTTTTTTTTTTTTTTTTTTTTTTTTTTTTTTTTTTTTTTTTTTTTTTTTTTTTTTTTTGTTTTTTTGCTTGGGGTTTTTTTTTGAGACAGGGTCTCTGTGTGTCATAGTGATCCTCAGGCTTTGTCCTTCTGAGTGCTGGGATGACAGGTGTGTGCCACCCAGAAGGCTAGAATTGCCCTTTCTAAATGGGCAAAAGTGACAGCATGTCAGTTACCTTTCAGTAATGATGTTAGCAAACAAGTTGATTGGAAAGACCCAGGAAAGCAGAGAAATAGAACTTTTTAAAACATTTCTGTCATTTCAGGAGTTTCTTTTCTGAAGAAATGCCTGAGTTGTTCTTCTCCATCTCCAAAACCTTAAAGCCATCTCCCTTGGCCCTCTTGCTAACCATTGCTGTCCCCCAGAACAAGACCCTGGTGGGTGGCTTTGGGCTGAGAGGCCCTGGAACTCACAGCTTGTAGGCTGACCCTGATGCCGGTGGTGTGGGTGCTGGCCAGGCCTGTTTCCAGGATGTGGACTCTTCAGAGTGATCTGACCGGCACAAACCCCTCCGTAGTCTTGTTCACTGATGAAGCTTACCGTCATTGCTCAGCTTGGCCTTTTGGAGGCTGGTGAGATGGTGCAGCTGTATCATCATAGCTACTTGGGAAGCGAAGGCAGGAGGGTTGGGAGTTGTGAGCCAGCCTGGGCCACATGGCAAGATTGGTTTAAAAGAAGAAAACAAGCCAGGTGTGGTGATGCAGACCTGTATTCCCAGCATTCGGGAGGCTGAGGCAGGATTATTGTGAGTTCGAGACCAGCTTGAGCTACAAAGTGAGCTTAAGGTCAGCCTAAACTGCATAGTGAGACCCTGTCTCAAAAAGACAAAAAAAAAAAAAAAAAAAAAAGCAGAAAACACTAAATAAATTGTCCTAGGGCTGGGGAAATGGCTCAGTGGAATAAGCACTTTCCAGGCAAGCGCAAGGGCCTGAGTTCAATCCACAGTTCCACCAAAAATGAATAAATAAATAAATTGTCCTATAGGCACAGAGTGCCAAAAGTCTTAGAAGATCAGAGAAACCTTCCACCTAATCTGCTTTATATGGCAGTAATATCTGGACGTAGTGGCACATGCTTGTAATTGAAGCACTCACAGCAGGAGGACAGTCATGAGTTCAAGTGTGGCCAGCCCTACAAAGTAAGACCCTGTGTCAAAAGACCAAAAACACAAATACAGAGCCGGGCGTGGTGGCGCAGGCCTGTAATCCCAGCACTCGGGAGGCTGAGGCAGGAGGATTGTTGTGAGTTCAAGACCAGCCTGAGCTACAAAGTGAGCTTAAGGCCAGCCTGAACTGCACAGTGAAACCCTGTCTCAAAAAAAAGACAAAAAAAAAAAAAAAAAAAAAAAAAAAAAAAAAAAAAACACAAATACAGAGCACAGTGTAGGGCCCCATGTGTGACACCGTGGACTAAGACTTCCCTGGCCCTTCCATGGGACAAGGGCATGAGCCCAGTGTCCCCTGCCATGAGGGCTGTGGCACCTTGTCCATCTCTCCCATGGGGCAGCAGATCAAGCTTGGCATCTGCTGTGTGGTGCTGGATGACTGTGACCCTGGCTCCTAGCTGGCCAGCAAGGGGTCACACTGATGCCCCACGGTCCTCCCTGACTCCCAGTTGCAGCACAGAGCACAGGGTCTTGCCAAAGCCTGGACATTTTCCAGCACAGACTCGGCCCCAGTGGGTCCAGCAGCCCACTGGGACTAGGATTTAAACCAGCCAGAGCTTGGGGTGGGGAGGGAACTTCGACTGCCCCTTCTCAGAGTCCAGCAGCCAATGAGCCTGAGGTCCTGCATGTCTGCCTAGGCTGCTGGGCTGCAGCCCTCCTCTAGGCCCATGCACCGGGCAGCTGGAAGGGATACATCTCAGGAAGCAGACCTCGCCTCCCAATAGAGAAAAGTGCATAGGAGGCCCCTGTGGCGCTTGTGGACCGGGCTCAAGTTCCAGGGCCCCACGCTGTGAGTGTGTTCTGCTGAGAGTCAGGATTGGAGACAGAGCCTTCCCTGAGCATGCAGGATACGAAATTTCCTTTGCCTCCATCCTTGGATGGAAGTGAGTGGAACCAACAGTGTGTGACTCAGTCTGTCACTTTGCTTTGGGTCAGCCTCTGTCCCTGCCTTGGGAGGAGAGGAACTTAGAAACAACCCACCCACCCCTTTCTTTCTCTTTCTACTCAGCCCGTTGGCACGTGTTCCATTGTGGGGCTGAAGTGCTGGCCAACCTAGAAATGCATGGCGAGGCCCAGAAGCCAGGTGTTGTGATTTTGCCCTGGATTCCCCCTTACCTCACCTGAACCCACAGTGCCCAAACCAGATCCCATCAGAAGCCAGAGCCTCCCAAGTGTCCCGAGGGCTTTGGGGGCAGCGTGGGAACTGTTCCTCTTGTGGGGTCACCCTTCCCAGCACCCTCTCTGTCTCAGCCCAGCCAGGGTGAGAAAATAACAGGATGCCAGGAAAAAAATATGCACCTGAGTTCTGCTGCTCCTAGCTTCCACCAACTGTGCCTCGTGAGCTCGCACTCAAGTTGGGTGGCGGGCGTGGGGGTGGGCTGGGACCCGCCACCTTCATGGGGAACAAAGCCCCACCTGATGTCGGTGCCCATTGGCCTTACAGAGCAAATGCATCTGGTGGGGGGCACACACTTGAAATTGTAGTGCTTGGGCAAGAAGATCACCATGGGTTCAAGGCCAACCTGGGCTATATATATAGTGACACCCTGGGCTCAGAAAAACAAAACAAAGCCGGGCATGGTGGCACATGCCTGTAATCCCAGCACTCGGGAGGCTGAGGCAGGAGGATTGTTGTGAGTTCGAGACCAGCCTGAGCTATAAAGTGAGCTTAAGGCCAGCCTGAACTGCATAGTGAGACCCTGTCTCAAAAAGACAAAAAAAAAAAAAAAAAAGAAAAACAAAACAAAGCAAAATATTGCTGGCAAGGGTGTGGGGGATTCAGTTGGTGAGAGAACATAAGGCTAGAGTCACTTTGTTTTAAGAAACACTTTGAAAATGGGGGAGAAAAATAAAACCCAAACTAAATATTCAGTCACTGGCATTGTTTCTCCGACGGCCTCCCTGGGGTCCCTGCGCGTGAGCCACCCTGTCTGTCTGCCCCCCGGGGGGCCGCCATCTGTAAAGCACCATGGGCACCTAGCATAGCGTCCTTCAGGGCCGGGGACCCTGGGCTTCCGCCTGGCGGGTGGCAGACTTGGAGCAGCCTCTCACCATTTCTCAGCCACCTCTGGAAGGAGAGCTGCCACAGCTAATTTACGTATTGGAGATATGATCACAGCAATTGATAGAGAAATGCCTGCAACACGACCCACTTGGAGGCTCCGAACAAAATCGAGGGCTGCTCGGACAACATGACTCACAGCAACCAGATCTGAACATAAGATCTGGTTTCCTCTAGTGACTGAGCAGGGGAAGTGCCACCCTTATAAGATGAATTTAGCCTCTGAACCCCAAGAGACCCGACATATGGGAAGCGCCCACAACCGAGGCACCGTGCCCTTCACTGCTCCCTGCCTCCAGCACGGCCCCAGAGTCATCGAGAACCAGTACAACAACCCAGCTGGCCTCTACTCGTCAGAAAACATCTCTAGCTTCAACAGTGCAGTGGAATCAAAGTCTGCTGCCAGCGCAGAGGAGGCGAATGGCAGGCCCACCGATCATTCCCGGCATCCCGGCAGCCTCATCATTGACAAAGAATCTGATGTTTGCGAGATGCTTCAGGGGAAGCAGGAATTAAATGAGCCTGCCACACAGTCCACATCCTCCTGGTTTTGCAGGAAATCCTGGAGTCAGAGGAGAAAGGGGATCCCAACAAGCCCTCAGGATTCAGAAGTGTTAAAGCTCCAGTCACCAAGGTGGCAGCATCCGGCGGAAATGCTCAGAAGTTGCCCGTGCGTGGCAAATGTGGCACTGGCATTGTTGGTGTGTTTCTCCGCCACCCTGAGCGCCACGTATGCACGACTGTGGTACCAGCTGGAAGCAGAAGGGCCATTTCTTTGTAGAGGATCAGACCTACTGTGAAAAGCATGCCTGGGAGCGGGTGACGCCACCTGAGGGCTACGATGTGGTCACCGTGGTCCGGTTCCCCAAGTGATCTGGCAGCTCTGTCCTGACGGCTGTTCTCCAGCCAGCCTCTGCTACAGGCCCGCCGTCGAGGGGTGGGGCCCTCTCCTCTCCCAGTGTTCCATGCTTGTCTTGATTGAGCCCTGCATCTTAACTGTTGAGTCCCCTCATGAGCTAACTGGCTCACACTGACTGGGTGATGCCTGCTTTAGTTACTGCAAAATGTGTTTCCTCCACCCCCTTCCCAGCAACATAGTACCTTCTTTACCTCAGTTCTCTCTGCTGCAAATGGACCTCATGACATTTGAACCAAATTGAGTGTGTCTGATACTAATTTTGTTTTACTCAATAAATTTACAGATTGTAAAAAAGAAAAAGTATTCAGTTACTCTATGATGCAGCAGTTCTCTTACTATCTACGCAATACCAAGAAACATAAATGAAATACATGGCCACAAAAGACTTGTGCAACCAGAGACTGAGTGTGGTAACATATGGTGGTAATCCCAGCAGTCTAGAGGCTGAGGTAGGAGGATCTCTTTGAGTCTGAGGCCAGCCTGGGTGCTTAGTCAGACTTGTCTCAAAAGCCAAGAAACAAGGGGCTGGCCAAATAGTTCAATGGTCTAAAGCATTTGTGCAGCAGTTGGGATTTGATCCCTGGGCCTGCTGTGCTGGCCCTGCCCCTAGAGTGCGCTGAGATGGAGATTGAGACTGGGCGTGGTGGCGTACCTATAATCCCAGTGCTTGGGAGCCTGAAAACAGGAGAATCACTACAAATCTGATCTGTGTAGTGAGACCCTGTAGGCCCTGTACCCCATAGACCCTATACTAAATATATAATAATAATAATAATAATAATAATAATAATAATAATAATAATGAAACAGAAAAAACATATTTGTGCAAGGATGTTTTATAGCAGCTTTCAGGGTCAGTGAGATAACTCCATGGAATAAGTGCTTGCCTGGCAAGTGCAAGGTCCTGAGTTTGATTTCTGGTATCACCAAAAAAAAAAAAAGAAAAGAAAAAAAAAAAAAGATATCATAGCAGCTCTCCTCAGCGTGGTCCACAGTGCTGGGGCCAGGTGTCCATCCGTAGGGCAATGGTAGCTCCATCTATGCTCCCCAAGCTCAGAAATGGGTCGGATGCCTGTGACAAACCAGAGCTCAGTCTTGAAAGTGTTAGCCTGAGTGAGGCTCTCAGCAGGCAGGACTCACGTGGCAGATCAAGGGTCACAATGCTGGTCACCCCTGGGGTGGTGGCAGTGAGAACTGCCTGGGAAGGGATGGGGTGCTTCCTAGAGATGGCTGTGGTCCATGTGGGGAACTAGGGATGAGCCCAGGGCCTTCACACTGAGCTACATCCTCATTCGTTTTTGTGTTTTTATTTGGAGACAGAGTCTTGCTAAGTTGCCTAGGCTGAGCTTGAACTTGCAACCCTCCTGCCTCAGCCTCAGAGTGCTGGAATTACACTCCGGAGGCTTCATTCTTCTGGGGGCCTGGAAGTCTACAGTGGAGCAGCCACTTCTGGGTCCTCTTGCATGTATGTGGTCACTTTTTCACTACATTATGTTTATCTTTTGTTATTTTTATTAAAAAAATTAAAATTTATGTATTTGGTACAGGGTCTCCCATGCAGCTCGGCCCTGTAGTGATCCTCCTGCTTTCAGCCTCCCTAGCGCTGGAATTACAGGTGTGTGCCACAACACCCGGACTCAGTCACCCTCTCAGTGCGCCCGGGAGTGGAGCCAGCGCTGCAAGTGGTGCCAGGGATCGAATCCCAGTCCCTGCACTTGCCCAAGCAGGCGCTTAGTTCACTGAGCTATCTTGCTGGCCCTGTGTTTGTCCTGTGTGCTTTCCTCTGAGCTGCAACAAGTGCTACTCCAGTTTCCAGATTAGTGAATTAAACAAAAGCTTTCATCTGGGTTTGGTTTGTATGGATGTGAGAAGGGCGACTTTACCCTTCTTCCTTGTGCCTGTCCTTGAGCACAGCTCGGTGCCCACTTCATGGTGGTGACAGACGCATGTTTCTTTTCTTGTTTTGATGCAGATTTCTCATTCGGTCCTGATTGCTTCCTAGATCTGTTTTATCTCTCTCTCCAGCATTTTAGTGCTTCAGTCCCTGCAGCCTCATCTTTCCAGCGGGGATCCTTCCTCTACCTCTCCGCTGTCACCAGGGCGAGGGATACCGAGGTGTTCTGGCTCCAGAAAACTTTGTTTTGAGACAAGGTCTGGGATGTAGGCCCGCACCTCCATAGCAGATGTTGGCTATTTTATTCTCCCACCAGTATTTTTTGTGGCAGGTTCTAGTTTGAGTTGAGCTGTGTTAGGGTGAGGTGCCGGACCTCTGTTTCCCATTTTCACAACTTTTGACATAGTGAAGAGGTTTTAACAATGGTGCAGATATTGAAGAATCCAGCTGCATCGTGTGCCTGGACCGGCGCCCCACGAGGGACACAACCATGGTGTACTGCACACATGGAATGCAAAGGAGAGCAAGACCTCTCAGGCCTCTAAATAGCCACTTTGGGTGATTCTCAGGACTTGCTCCTCAACAGTGGCAAGTGTGGCAGCCGATGGGGCTCAGCTGCGTGCTGCAAGGCTCTCCCTAGGCCTTGGATGGGGCTGCGATGGGCCGGCACCCCCAGGTGCCGAGGGGAGAGGCGGTGGTGCCATGGTTGGCTGCGTGGCTTTGAGAGTCACCTGAGGTGGCCCGGAAGGCAGCCTAGCTGGAAGTCCCTCCCTGGAGCCCTGCAGCAGACAGGAGCTGAGTGGACCAGGGTGACTTGGCAAGAAAAACAGCAAGGCGAGCCACCCCAAAGGCTTGGGGCTCCGTTCTGTCTGGGGAGGATGTGTGGGTGACGCGTGGCACATCCATTATTAGCCTGATGCCTGAGCTGTCCCAGAGGCTGATGGGAACTTGCCGAGAGACTCCTTAGCAGGCAAGGGCAGCCATCTCTGCGCGTGGCTGAACTGCGATTCACTCGAGTGACCAGAGATAGGTTTCCAGAAACCACAGGAATCAAAATACTGGCAAGGAAAGAAAACAAAGCAGCTCATGTTCCCAGAGGTGGAAATCGGCTCTTCTGTAAATTACACCTGAGTTTGGAAGTTTAGAGATGCACTGCACTGTGGGGAGCAGAGCTGGGTAGGAGCAGAGACGCAGGGGCTGCAGCACTCCTTTCCCACACAGCAACCTGGGACACTCTGTCCAGGGGTCTAGGGCCAAGCCCCCAGGGAGATGAGTGGCAGGCGCTCTGCAGCCCGGCTGCGAGTGAAGACAGTTGGGCTGCTCCGCCTCCACAGCTGAGTGCAGTGGTGGGGATTTACTTCCTCAAAGGTGCAGAGGGAGATATATAGCCTGGTGCTGCGCTAGGGAAGAGGGCTGCTTTGGATCTGGAAGACCCTAAGAGAAAATTGGGAACTCTTGGGGCTGGGGAGATAGCTCAGTAGGATAAGTGCTTGCCTGGCAAACGAAAGGGCCTGAGTTCAATCCCTGGTTCCATCAAAAAAAAAAAGAAGAAGAAAAAAGAAAGAAAATTGGGGACTCCTGATTGGCTGTGTCCTAATGGGGAGCTGAGAAAATGGGTGCAAAGGCCAGGTGTCCCCTTACAGACATTAACTGAGATTGTTCTGTGCCGGGTGCCAGCCTGGGGCTGCCACAGCAGATGTGAGATTAGTAATGGAAGGAAATTTCCACAAAGACAGCAGAAGCATGATCTTTCCTAGTCACTTGAAAAGCTCCTCTGCTATGTTTCCAGATTTCTAAGCAGAAGTAATATTTACTTGGGGTTTTACACCGTAAGCAAATGTCTTTAGCTGTCTTAAGTGGAGAGGGCTGCTTGCTGCACCTGGGCAGCCTCCTGGCTGCCTGTGGAGGAGAGAGGCTGGGCAACCCTGGGAAGGAGGGCTCTGGCCCAGGCGTGGTGGTGTGCGCCTGTGGCTGCAGCGCTCTGCGGGGCTGAGGAAGAAGGATAGCAAGTTTGAGCCCAGTTTCAGCAATTTAGCAAGGTGCTGTCACCAAATTAAAAAATCATTTAAGAGCTACATCCTTAGCTCTTCTAAGCTAAAGCCCCTGGGTTCAATCCCTAGCACCACACACACCACACACACATACACACACACACACACATGCATTGTTCAGGACAGATATCATCTCAAATATTTTCATTGTGTGATTGTTTGAATTTGCACCCAGGAACCCTGCTCTCAGGTCTTGAGCTGTGTGAGAAAGCTTAACTCTCCCGTGCTTGTCTGTTCCCCTTCACAGAACTGGCAGCCGGAAACAGCCCAGAAAAGGGAAGGGAGGCTGGGACACTGAAATGTCACCGCCACCCCAGCCGTGGGGCCTTCCGACTCAGTCTGGCTCATTTCCTGTCTTTTGCTAAGGTTACAGTCACCACCTTGGGCGCCCCCAGCCCTGCTCCAGGCTGCAAGGAGACGGGCGAGGGCAGCGGGGATGGTGAGCCTGCCTGAGCTGAGGAGACTGCTTCTGTCTGGGAGCGAGAGAGCCTGCACCATTCTCAGCTTTGTGCCTGTGCTCCAAGGCTTAACCCACCCTCCATGTGAGAGACGAGTCGGCCACCAGGGCCGGAGGCTCTTTCTGCTAAGGGAAGGACAAAAAGTAAGCTCATGAGCTTAGTGTACTGTGGTTGCCCAGACTTATCCAGGTATCAGGCAGAGAAACTGGTGGCAGAGAGAAACCCAGGAGATTATGAATTTTAGAAACCCTGGCAAGAGTGTTATGTATGACCATGAAGCAATCCTTAAAAATGTGTTGAGCCAGCCAAATAGCTCAATGAATTAAAGCACGTGCAAGTGGGCACAGGGGCCTGTCATGTCAGGGCGCAATTGAGACTGGGTGTGGTGTTGTCTGTAATCCCAGCTCTTGGAAAGCTGTAAACAGGAGAATCAGTATGAGTCCGATCTAGTAGTGAGATCCTGAACGCTCTGTAGACCCTTCCCTAAAAAAAAAAAAAAAAAAAAGTGTTGATCTTGGGCTGGTGCAGGGGTAATACCTGTAATCCTAGTCTAGCTTCGGGAGGCCAAAGTAGGAGGCTCCACCTGAGTTCCAGGCCAGTGAGATCCTGTCTTAAAAAAACAAATTAAAAACAAAAGGTAAACAAAAAACTAAAGTATTGATCTAGGCTGGGTGGCCTCTAGGAGGCCGAGGCAGGAACATTAAAAGTTTGAGCCTAGTTTGGGAATTAAGTGACTTAGCACTAATTAATTGTCAGGTAGCTTGGGATGAAGGTCCAGGGCTCCATGTCCAGTGACACACACACGAACACACATACACGTGCAAGCAACAAGGAAATAAACCAATGTAATGGGCTGCGTGTGTGGCCTGGTGGTGCAGCGATTGCTCAGCATGACCAAGGTCCTGGGCTCCACCCCGGCACAAAGAATAAATCGGCTGGTCCTTGGGGCACATGTGTTTAGTACACAAATGTCTTCAGATTTTAGAAATCTACCTTGAGACATTAAGTCATCTGTTTGCCAGCCACGCTTTGCTCCTGGTGTTTGTCTAGGGTTGTGCGTGGGCGACACGACGTCCGCTGATTGCTGCGCACCTGTGACTACGCCCTTTTCTGTCCTCAGGTGGCTCAGGTGTGTGTGTGTGTGTGTGTGTGTGTGTGTGTGGTTATCAGCACAGAGTGTGAGTTGTGTTGGGGAGGTGTATTCATTACCTAGCATTCTTCCTCCTCTTTGACTTTTTCTTTTTTGTGGTATCAGGGATCAAACTCAAGACTTCGAGCTTGCCAGGCAGGAATTTATTCCACTGAGCTATCTCCCTGGCCCCTTGACTTTCTTTTTTCACTAGGGTGCTTGTGTGTGCCAGGCAAGTGCTCTGACTGCAGAGCTCTGTCTCCAGCCCCAGTGATACTCTTTGGGCTCTACAAAGGCCCGACCTCCCCGCACCTGCACAGATCTTGTCCCTCTCTTCAGTGGCCACACCTCCACCCTTCCCCTGCCTGAAGACGTCGTCCATCAGGCCTGACCTGCCCAGCCTCCTTCGTCCAGGCTAGAAGAGTTTCCCCCGCCAGTCAGCGTTCTGGCGCACGCTGGTAAGGCCAGCTACCAGGAGGCTGAGGCAGGAGGACTGCTGAAAGCTCATGGTTAGAACTACATACATAGCAAGATACTATCTCCAAAAAAAAGAAAAATTCTGGAGTCCAGAGCTTGCTCTTTTACTTTCAGTTGTTTCTTTGTTTTTGTTTTCTGAAACAGCGTCTTGATACGCATATTAGGCTGAGCTGAGCTCATTCTGTAGCCCGGGCTGGCTCTGAACCCTAGCAATCCTCCTGCCTCAACCTCCTAAGCACTGGGGTGACAGGTGGGAGCCACCAGGCCCAGCCTTATCTTTACCTCTCTGGAAAAGTTCATCTCGGAAGTTCTAGCTATGCTGTGCTCAGAGAGGGTGAGGCAGGTCTGCCGGAGACCCAGAACTAGGCACGCTGGCCTCAGGGGATGCCGAGCAGCCTCTCTGCTCCACCGTGGCCCCGTGGCTGGGTCCTTTAGCAGCTCCTGAGGTGACCCTGTGCTTCGTACTCACCCACCTGCCCCACCATTCTCATGTGAAAAGCAGTGGCTTTCGCTTCCCCGGGACGCTGTGCTCCCACTGGCGCTAATGGAGAAGCACCTGCCCAGTCTGCAGTGTGCGCGTTTGTCTTGCCTGCGCTGTGTCAGGTGTGGTAGTGGGCCGGATTGGGATGTGGGACCTGGGGTTTGCAGCTGTACGCCGGCTAGCCCGATGGCAGGATGTATCTCAGGGCTACACATCTGCAGAGGTCTGGCAAATCAGGCTGCCAGAAGCTGTCTTACTCTTTCAAGCATTTTCGGCTGGGCCTTGTCATGCACACCTCTAATCCCAGCACTCGGGGAGACTGAGGCAGGAGGATCACAAGTTCAGTCCCAGCTGGACAACTTAGTGACTTAACAAGTCTTTGTTCCAAAATAAAAGGGGAGGGGGGACGCCTGGCCTGTAGCCCAGTGCCAGGTCCCGGGTTCCATCCTGGTACCGGAAGCAGGAGAAGGTGGTACAGAGCTATTCCTGCATGTGGCTGACCACAGGACTGAGTGTGCTGACTGAACAAGGCAGTGAGACGATAGAAGTATGGATTGTGCTTCGCACTGGGGCTTGGGGTGGCCTTGCTGGTGAGGGCTGGGATAGAGGTGTGGGACCTGTCTTCAGAGCCCATCCAACTCAGATATGCAGCTTGTGCGAACAAGAACCGGCTGAGTCCCTGGCCTGGGGCGGGCGCAAGGCTGAACCCTGCCCTGATGCCGGTCCTGGCACACACCCAGCACTGATGCCAACACACACCCGGCAGGTGCTCACCCATGGGATCACTGGCCGTGTCACCTGGTCACCATCACCAGGCTCTCCCTGCTCCAGGCTGCCTATGGGGTGTGACCTGGGGTCTGGACAGAGAACCTGGGGCTACGGTGACTTGGCAGGCTGAGCGGCCGGGTGCCACCTTTGCCCTGTTCCTGGCAGGCATTTGCGGCAATGAGGCGATGACCAGCTGTGCCCTGAGGCCTGGCCCCTGTGGTAGGGCCGCTCTGGAGGGTGCTGTGGTACCCAGGCCTCTGAAGCAGCCTGAATGGGTTGCACAGCTGCACCCTGGGACCCCCCAGGGCCTCTTGGAGGGGGCAGGGCAGCAGGTAGCACTCGGTGGGGTCTAGCTCTGCACTGTTGTAACCCAAACATCAAAAACCAGACTCAACTTATAAGTGCTTTATTTAGCTGAGCTCAGGTGTGCGGCGCCAAGGTGGTGAGGGACAAGGGTTTTTAAAGATGAAAACCACAAAGTGAGTGGTCTTGCGGCCTGAGAGAAGTTCAGCACAGGTCAGGAATCAAGGCAATCGTAAGAACGAAGGGTTACATTTTTTAACAGGTAGGTACAATTTTATTTTTATTTTTATTTTTAGTTATTTATTTTTGTCTTTTTGAGACAGGGTCTCACTATGCAGTTCAGGCTGGCCTTAAGCTCACTTTGTAGCTCAGGCTGGTCTCGAACTCACAACCATTCTCCTGCCTCAGCCTCCCGAGTGCTGGGATTACAGGCATGCGCCACCATGCCTGGCTTAGGTAGGGACAATTTTAGAACAAGCAGTTACAATTTGTTTTAATCACAGATTGGTCATATTGTGTGGTTGGTGATTTAATAATTAATAGTTATAGTGGAAACTTACTGAGTTATATGACAACACAATGGTGGCTGGATACAAAATGGAGTTACATAGGTTATAACAGAAACATACAGAATTGTATAACAAAATAGCTGTTCTAGTTACAAAATGGAGAGGGTTACATAGGTTACACATGCGCCCTCCTGCTGGCCCATCTGTGAATCCAGCCCTGACTCCTGGGTAGCACAGAGACAGCAGTCACCTCTGGAATGGTGCTTCCGTGGTGGTGGGAAGTAACACGGGCCTGGCCTCCCTGAGTGCTGCTGCTGGCAGGTGCTGTCCTCATCACAGGGACTGTCACAACTGAGTTCTGCTGCATGTAACTCAGTGCGGGCTTTGAGGAGGAACAATGTCCCTGACAGCCATAGCTTCTGCCTGCGCTGTCTGGTGCTCTGTGGCCCTGGGACTCCTGAGTTGCCATGGACTCCAGCCCTGAAGCCTGGGGGTCCCCCTTGGTTTTTTTTGGTGGAACCGGGGATTGAACTCAGGCCCTTGAGCTTGCCAGGGAAGCACTTATTCCACTGAACCATCTCCCAAGCCCTGGGGGTCCCCCTTGTGAGTGTAGCCTGGCCACTCCCTGGCACTAGCATAGCTGCCCATGGTCACCCAGTACTGGCCAGGCCCCATTCACTGGTTTAAAAGAAAACTGCATAATCCCAACAGTTAGAAGGCCGAGGCAAGATTGCTGCAAGTTCAAGTCTGGCCTGAACTACATAGAAAGGCCATATCGCACAAACAAATGAACAAAGATAACATTCAGTTTAGTCTAATTTAGGTTTTTTGTTTTGTTAACAGGGTTTCTGTGCAGTTTGGCCTGGCCTTGAACTCACAGGGTAGCCTAGGCTGGCCTTGAACTTATAGTGACCCTCTGGCCTCGGCCTTCGCATGCCAAGATCACAGGTGTGTGCTGACACGCCCCTACTTAACTTATTTAGAGATCTTCACTGGCTTTATTTTTGATTCTAGAAATTAGCAATCTTCCACAGAATGTGTTCCAGCACACCGGGCTGAGGAGGATAGCTTTATAGACATCAAAGGAAGCAGAAACAAAAGCAGAGGGGCGCTTCAGAGGGCTTTCCTTGTGCGGCAGGGCCCGGGAGGCAGAACGGAAGAGAACAAGCTGGTGTGCAGGCTGCCCTATTGGAATGACGGTCGTGGCAGCGGGGATTTTGTCCCACAGTGAGCAAAACAGGCTGTGGGGAAATCCATGGCTGTCTAGCGTTCCTCCTGCCTTGGGTGTGTGGAAAGCAACACAGTGGATTCCATTTTGACTTCAGCTGTGTCTGTTAGTCCTGAACAGTGGCCACCTTTGTCTTTCCTTAATACTAGGCAAATCAGCGTGGTAGGAACACTAACTATGCTTTGGGGGTCTCATGGAGGATTGCTGTGGTTGGAGCTTCCACCAAGGCTTTCACACCAAACTATCTTCCTAGCAGTTATTATTATTATTATTGTTTTTTTTTTTTTTTTTTTTTTTTTTTTTTTTTTTTTTTTTTTTTTTTGTAGTTTTTAGGGAAGGGTCTACAAGGTGTTCAGAGTCTCACTACTAGATGGATTCATAGTGATCCACCTGTTTACAGCCTCCCAAGAGCTGGGATTACAGGTGCTCGCCACTACACCCAGTTTTATTCATTGTTTTAGCACGTCCTGGGGGCAGGGCCAGAATGGCAGGCCTGGGAATCGAACCTCCAGATCCTGTGTCTGCTTGCAGGTACTCTAATCTGCTGAGCTATTTGGCCTTCCCTTTATTTGTTTGTTTATTTATTTACTTATTTAGACAGAATCTCACTGTGTAGTTCAGGCAGCTTGGACCCACTATTTAGCTTGGGCTGGCCTTGAACTTACACTGATCTTCCTGCCTCAGCCTCCCCAGTGCTGAGATTACAGGAGTGCGCCACCATGCCAGGCTTTAATTTATTTTGCTTCAGGTCCTCACTAAGTTACTGTGTCACTTAGGCTGGGCTCGAACTGACAGTGCTCCTGCCTCAGCCTCCCAGCGTATGGGATTAGGCTCTCTGTCCTAACGTCCAGGGAGTGTGACGGGTAGCTGTGCACTCCTGACCTCACCTGAGGTGCTTCTTTATTTTTCATTTTATTTTGTTTCTTCTGTGTATTTGGTACAGGGTCTCACGATGCATCTTGAATGCAGTGATCCTATTTTCAGCCTCTCCAGTGCTGGGGTTACAGACATGCGCCACCACACCCAGACTCATTCGCAAGCTCAGTGCACCCTGGGTGAGCTGAGGCAACATGCAGGACTGGGGCTCGAACCCCGGTCCCTACGCTTGCCAAAATAGGGGCTCAGTCCAAGGTGTTTTTTTACTATGAAAACTAAAACGGATTTCTTCAACAAGATAGGAAAATGACCAGAGTATTTATGAGGCTGAAGAGAGAACTGTGGACATCACCTCCCTGGGGCTCTTGCTGCAGGTACCACGGACCAGGTGGCCTCTTAATGCAGGAAGGAAGCAGTGTCCAGGGGTTGGTGGGCTTCCTCTCTCCTGTGGGTCCCTACCCCCTCCACGTCCCTCATGAGCTTCCTGCTATGTGTGTCTCTGTGGCCAGGGTCTGTGAGTTAATTGTTCTGCAGTGCAGATGGCACTGATGTTTTCCAGTAAAAGCTCACGTGTGTCAGGACTGGAAAAGCATGAACAGAGTCGGCCCCTCAGTGGAGTCCACCTCAGCTACTTTTCTTGGGTTGCTGTAGTAGAGAACTTACTGGCTGGTTCTGGAAAAATAAAAAATCAAACGTAGAAACTGGGTCTATGCCAGGTGTAGTGGTGCATGCCTGTAACCTTACCACAGGGGCACTTGGGAGGCTGAGGCAGGAGGATCGCTGAGTTCAAGACCATCCAGGGCTACAAAGTGAGTTCAAGGCCAACCTGAACTGCATAGTGAGACCCAGTCTCAAACAAAAACAAAAATAAAAACTGGGTTAAAAACAAGCTGTATGGGCTGGCCAGAGAGCTCAGTGGGTTAAAGCACCTGCTTAGGCAGATGCAGGGATTGGGGGTTCAATCCCCCACCTGGTGTTGAGATGGTGACTGAGACTGGGCGTGGTGGTGTGTGCCTGTAATCACAGGGCTAGGGAGGCTGAAATAGGAGGATCGAGGGCTGGGGAGATGGCTCAGTGGAATAAGCACTTCCTTGGCAAGTGCCAGGGCCTGAGTTCAATCCCTGTTCTGTCCCCCCCCCAAAAAAAGAAAATAGGATCACTATGAGTCTGGATCTGTGTAGTGAGACCCTATAGGCCCTGTATTAAATACATTAAAAAAACAAACCCTGGAAGAGACAACTTCCTGGGGACAACCCACTCGGGCCCCTTTTCTGTCCCTCTCTGACAGAAGCTTTATTTTCCAATAAATAATTCTGCTCTTAACCTTCGTCTGTTCCTAAAATTCATCCCTCGGTTCTAGAGAACATGAACTCGTCCAGATACCTTTAGGGTCAGGAGTTTCATCTCCCCTATATCAATCCCAGCTCTTGGGAGGTTGAGGCAGCAGGGCCCCAAGAGCTTGAAGCAAGCCTGGGCTATACAGTGAGACCCGACATGGAACAAACAGCTGCCAAAAAGGATATAACAAAGGATACAGACGAAGTCAGATGTACTCTCTCTTACAGCACAGAAGGAAAAGTGGCAGAGCCCTGGGCCAACCTGCAGGCTGAGTGCTCTCCTGACCTGGACTTTTCAAACCCAGGAACTCCTACATGCCACACAAATTCATCATCTGTCTCTGTCTCTCTCTGCCCAGATTGAAAAGGCTTCATGCTGAGCTATATCTGGAGTTCTTACTTTCTCTTTCCAGGCAGGACCTCCCTGGGGTAATGACTGGGCGAGGACGCCCCTGTGGGTGCCTTGCCTCGAGGAGGCGGCAGGAAGTTCTTAATCTCACGGGACCACTGCTGTGCCATGGTCCCTGGTGGACAGAAATGTCCATCTGTGTGCAGGACCTAGCTGTTTCTTCTCTGAGTCACGATACCTTGCTCCCTAATGAGGAGCTCTTGGTGAGCAAGCACGGCTGTAATTTTTTTCTTATTAAGCATTTGTCACAGCCTTTGAAAGACTGAGTGAGCTAGGTTGAAAGGCAGCTTCTAGAAGCCGAGGGTCATCTCCACGCTGCTGCTGTCTGGGATGCTGAGGCCCTGGGTGGAGCAGGCAGGTCTCGGCTCGGGGAGCCCGACCACCAACCCCATCTCCTACATTTCATTGTGCAGAGGTTTGCAACACAGCAGAGCATTTTCTTCCCTCCCTCCCCCTCTCCCTTCTTCGCTGCTTCCTTTCCTCACCCTGATCTACATCCACAGCCCTTTCTGTTTTGTGTTTTGAGATGGAATCTCACCACATCCCTGAAGCTCCTCAGCATGGGCTTGAATTTTCTTTCTTCTTGTTTTGGCTTTTTGAAACAGGGTCTCACTATGCAGTCTGGGTTGACCTTAAGCTCACTATGTAGCCCAGGCTGGCCTTGAACTCACAGAGATCCTCCTATTTCAGCCTCCAGAGGGCTGGGATTATAGGCATGTGTCACTACGCCCACTTTAGACAACTTCTCCATCCATTAGCTGCTTCCTCCACCCTGATCTGGTCCTTTGGGGGGCATGGTGCGGTGGCTAAAGTGCCAGATTACTGCCCTTTGTCATGAGCTCTCTCCAGGAGACTGGACTGGGGTGCTGCATGAGTGGGCCTCAAAGTTTAACTGTCTTGTCCCAAGGCTGCTTCCCTTGGCAACCAGCTGGCATCCAAATATTGTCCAGCATCTCCCATTGAGGGTCACCTCATCAGAACAGAAAAAGACCCTGCTTCTCAGAGCACAGGAACTCTGTGTCAGGAAAGGGGGACAAGGATGAGGCAGAGGCATGCAGCAAAGCTGTGTCTCAACAAGGCCCAGTGGTGTTGGCCAGGCCGCCCTTGAATTCATAACCCTCCTGCCTCAGCCATCCCACCAAGCATGAATAATTTAGTGACAGATAAATTCTGAGAGAGGGCTGGGGTGACAGCTCAGACAACCTGCCTGGCAAGCACAAGGTCCCAAGTTTGATCCTTGGTACCACATGCTGTGCTAGCCTGAAACCAGGCATGGTAGCACAAACCTGTAATCCCAGCACTGGGGAGGATGAGGCAGGAGCATCACTACTAGTGAGACCTTGTGTCAAAAAAGAACAATAGGGCCAGCGAGATAGCTCAGCAGTGTAAAGCACCTGCTTCGGCAAGCACAGGGACCACAATTTTAATCGCCAGCACCACATACTGTGCCAGCCCTGCCCCCAAGGGAGGCCGAGCCAGCCACACACACACACACACACACACACACACAATCAGTCTTAGACAAATGCATAATTTTGCGAATGTCCTGGATGTCATTATGTGTACATAAATGTCACAGCTATGACTCTTCAGGCCATACGAACAAAACAACATGAGATTAAATAAAAAATAAGATGCCGATGGAATCAGGAGAGCTGGTAAACACAGGTGTCTGCAGCTAATGCGGGTCCTCGCCGCCTCACAGGAAGATCTGTCCAGGTACAGCAGGGCACCCTCAAGTTACCTGTGCCATCAGGGGTGATAGAGCACTTGCCTAGCGTGCGTGAGGGGCACTTGTTTCCTAGACCAAAACAAAGCAAAAAGACCCCCAGCCTTCCCCTCCACAAAACAGGTTAGAAGGAGCAGTACAAGGAGCACATACCCCAGTAGCACATTTGCTTGTTACTGTCCCTGTCTTAGTTACTTTTCTCTCATTGCTGGGGTAAGTACCTGACACCCAAAACACAGTTAGTGGAGGTTTCAGTCTAGACTCAGCTGGATCCAAGGCAGCGTGGCTCAGGGCAGAGGTCATCTGTTCATGCCAGGACGAAGAACAAATGCAAAGGGAGGGGAAGCAGCTCCACAGCTCGCTGGCCTCCCTCCCTTCTTTACCTTGTAATGCAAATTACCCACAAGGTTGGGGGGTGTGAGGTGGGGGGCAGGGTGTAGCACCCACACCCGTGATCCCAGCATTACATCAAGAATCAATCACAAACTCCAAAAGATGGTGCATGACTGCAGGAGGCTTTGAGGGGGTAGGCAAATAGACACAAACCATAATAATCCCCACATCTTTACATCCTGTGTTTAATTGCACATGTTTTACTTTATCTGGAGAGTGGTAGGGTGGTGCACAATTCCCCAAAATACATTGTTGGTTGTGCCCAAGTAACAGGAATTAGAGAGACAGGAGCTAGGATTTCTGCTAGGCAGTAAGCGCAGGGGCTCCAGTGTGCAGCTGGGGCACCAATGGAGTCCACTGAGTCGTGACTCCCAGGCCTGCCAGGGGTCCTTCTCTGTCTGGGATTTCCCCGGCCGTAATCAGCGGGGCGCATGGGCCTGCGTGGACACTGTGTGAACTCCTCATAGACTGTGCCCAGGAAAGTCTGTAGTCTCCTGTAGGGTAGAGACCATATTGATCCACAGGGGCTGAGCTCCCTTCTAAACCCCGCGAAGAGCCTTAAACAAAGCCATCCCGGGTCTCCTACTCTGGGATGCTCCTGGCTATCAAGGACTCTACTTACTTGTGTTTATCTCTTTTCTTTCTTTGCTTTGATTTCTGTTAAATAAATTCATTTGCACCCGACTCCCCTATCCGCAGTTTCATTTTTTGTTTCCAAGGAACACAATCCTGGTGCTCCCGTACAACTAGGATGTCACTGGCTGGCCTGTCCCTAGGAAGTTGTGGGGGACCACCTGAGCAGCTCTCCTGACCGTCTCCATTTTGACTGAGCCTGATCCTATTTCCTTGTATTGTTATGTAGAGAGCTGGCTAGGACTTCTGTTTATTCTTCAATTGGCCTTAAGCAATGTGTATTGGTCTAGCTGAGGTGCTGGTGATAGTCTCTGAAGGTGGCATGCGTGTTTCCTTGGTAAGCCTGCTGCTCCTTAATGTGAGCCGGGTGGAAACAGGACAATAGAGCTCCGCACTGCCAGCTGGGATCGAGCCTCGAGATAGAGGCTATGACTTCCTGGGGCTTGAAAGACTACATCAAAGCTGAAGCCCTAGACTTCCCAAAATATTAAATACTATATAATGCAGATTACTCTCTCTGCAGATCCTCTCTGCATATGGCAGAGGTAAATGTAGGCCACCCACCTAGCTCAGCTCACAGAAGTCACCTACTTCCCACAATTCTCAGTCAATCCTCCTGGACAAGCCACTCTCCCACTGAATAAAAACCAGATGAGGTCCTGGGTTGCTCTCTTGGCTCTGGAAAGCCATGTCATGGCAGGACTTGGAGCCCCTCAACTCCTCAATGATTTAAAATATAATTTAGTGTCCTCATGTTTGCTGTGGGTTGCGTGGAAAGTGGTAGATTAGAATCAACTTGATGGGATTCCAGTAACGTAACTCTGGGATTACAAATATTGGTTTCTTGGACTGAGATGAGGACCTGGAAGTGTCTCCTACAGGAAGTGACGGGAAGCCCCTCTTCATCCCGTCAGATCATCGTGGACAGAGGCCAGTCTGCAGGACATGGATGTGAGCATCCTCTATAGATCACAATGCCACATCTCCTGATGAGCAGAGCCCTTGTGAGAAATGGTTTTCTGCATTAATAATTTGTTACAGTCTTTGAGAGTTCAGATAACCTTAAAGTTGAAGGCACTTCTGGCAGGCGTGAGGCTCAGTGATGTGCTGTGCTGTCCAGGGTGCTAGGGATCCAGATTGCAGATCTCAGCTGCTAAGGAGTCCCAACTCCAGTGCCACTTCCACTTCTGGGTGGAAGGCAGTGGGCAGTGGAGCTGTTTCTCTAATGCAAAGCTGGCCCCCTAAGAGCAGGCGCTGGACGCTTGGGCCCTGGGCCTTTCAACCTTTGCATTTCCTTAAATATAACTAGATCTCATTCTTGGGCTCTTCCCCATTGCCATGTTCTTTTATATTTTAATTTTAAACAAACAGCAGGAAATAATCATAAAACAGAGTTGCAAAATAGGCTAGTAGGAGAGAAACACTGCCCATTGTTGTATTCATAGTAGTTACTCAGAGGACAGGGTACAGGATACAAACATGGCCCAGAACCTTACTAGCATAGAACTTCCCCTCACTGGACCAAGAGAAACCAGCGGCGTAACTACCTGAGCTGTCTTGTGTACGTATATATATTCTCCTTTTCCTTTCCCTTCCTCTCATTAGCTTTTCTCCTTTTGAACTATTTCTTCCCTATTCACAATATCTACTGTACATTTGAATCTGCCAGCTCCTCACACGAGTGGAACAATACAATGCTTACGTGCATGGGTCTGATTTATTTCACCATGAGTGGCTCTGGAGCTGCACCCGTTTGCCTATAAACATCTCTAGGAGAGAGGCTGCCACATTCTGTGCAGGTGCCGGGTGGTTCCAGGCCCCCATCTAGTGTTTTGGGGATCCACACCCAGAACTCCCGTCCTCCAAAGGCCGTGGCCTCCAGAACACACCCGTCCTGGGCCACTGTGAGCACGAGGGGTGGTCGGTCACCGGTTTCTAATGTCCAGGCTTGTCCTGAAGTGGCTTTCCCTGTGCCACACCTGTGTGCCTCCGGCCGAGCTGTGAGGAAGGTCAGGTCCGAAGGACGCTCCAGGCCCACAAGTCTGATGGAGTGGACGACTTGTCCTAAATATTGCATGGATTTCTAAAAGCCTGACCTGTGCTTGAATTGCAAAGATGCCAAGATACATCCTCAGCCTTTTCCAGAAGAGTCCTGGTCTCTGCGCCCACAGCAGATCTTCCCTGGATCCTTGAAGCAAATTCTTATCTCTGTGTGCAAAGTGGAAAGGACTTTGGAATTTTCAAAGGCAGATTGCACCAAATACTCATTCATCTGTTATGCTGCTGGAATCTTATCTTTTAAAAACATTTCTCTCCCTCTCTCTCTCTCTCTCTCTCTCTCTCTCTCTCTCTCTCTCTCTCTCTCTCTCTTTTCTGGTACTAGAGATTAAACCCAGCTAGTCCCAAGCCCCTCCACTTTGTACAGTTTTGAGATCTTGCTAAATAACTTTTATTTTGGGATCTTGCTGAATTGCTCCATGGCCCAGGCTGGATTCAAAGCTCTGATCCTCCTGCCTCAGCCTCCCAGAGTGTGGGGATTTTGGGTATGCGCCCAACGCCCCTGGGATTGAGCTCTTACGGGAAGGGCTCCCCGGCCTCCTCCGAGGCCACACTTGGAAACACTCTTTCTTGCTCTCTGCTCGTTGGAACCGGCACCTCCCTCCCGAAGCACATTGATCTGGGGCTAGGAAGGGAACTTTGGCTTTGGTGCCGGCTGGGTTGGGCCTGGGCCATCCCTTGTAATGGCCTGGTAGTCACTGGTGTAAGTGCTGCTATTTAAGGGGCATTGGAGGAGAGAGAGGGGCCTTGCACATCTTTGTCCCCTCTCAGACCAGATCCTGGCTGTACAGTGAGCATTGTGTTTTACTCCCTGAGTCCTGGGTATTGAGCCTCTGGCCTTTGCACTGAGCTATGTCCCAAATCATTTATTTATTTTTTGGGGGGGAGGAATGGTGAATTGAACTCAGGCCCTTGTGCTTGCCAGGGAAGTGCTTATTCCACTGAGCCATCTCCCTGGCCCCCATTTATTATTGTTATTATTATTATTATTATTATTATTATTATTATTAAGTTTGAGATGGGTCTCATTGATACAAGGAGAAAAACTGGTCTTGGGTGGGTGACCTCCAAATGACATAAGGAAAAATGACCTCCCAATCTGACCTGTACTAGTTCATGTCCTCTAAAACTAAAGAATGAATTTTAGGAACAAACGGAGGTTATGAGCACAATATATTTATTGAGAGAAAGAAAGCTCCTGTCCAAGAGAGGGGCAGGAGGGGGTCCCAAGTGGGTGGTCCCCGGGGAAGCTGTTTCTTCCAGGGACTGCTACAGTGTAAAACCATGTGGGGCTAAGGTGGAGAGAATGGGAACTGGCTTAGGTGCATGTGGGGTGGGACAAAACTATGGTCAACCAATGGGATTACAAGCACCATTGCTCAGGTAAAATTGATTAGGCCCAGGACCAAATGGGGTGGCGAGTCACGAAGTAAGCAGACACGAATGTAAAACAGGACTTATCTGGTGACCTTCAGACAGTAATTCTTCCTGAGTAATGATCAATCCTGGACGCCAGTCTTCAGGGAGATTAGCGTTTGTGTGGTCTTTAGGTCCGGCTCTCAGCAGGAGCATCCGGCCCTCCACAGTAGTAAGGCCTCTGGCTGTTATTTCCTTCGGGGGCCTGACCCTGTCTGACTGCCTACAGTATTTCTATCTAACTCAGGCTGCCTGCAACATCACTATGTAAGTTGCCTGGGCTGGATCCTGATCTTGTGGTTCCCCCTCTCTCAGCTTCCTAGAGTGCTGGAAGACAGTCTCGTTTCAGCTCCCCAATGCAGGCCAGGCCTCCTCTTTCCCCCCAAACCCCCAGGTGCATTCCTGTTGGAGTGGAATTGTTAGGGAGCCCCTGCCAGTGCCTGATGTCCCTGAGAGTCTGTGGCACAGCTGTCACTGGGTTAGTGGTCCCAGCGAGGTAGTGGGACTCCAGCGTGACTGTTGCGTGATCTCAGGATACTGTGCCAGGGGCGGGGCGGCGGGAGCGGCCCGGGTAGAGAGGCCCTTCCTGCCCACCCGCCAGCAGCCGCGCGCCATGCCTGCCTGAGGCCGCCCAGCCCGCCGCATGGAGAGCTGCAGTACCTGTGGCAGGTGGAGCGCATCCTGCGAGGCGGCTTCCGCAAGGACGACCGCACGGGCTTCGGCACGCTGTTTCTGATCGGCATGCAGGCGTGCTACAGCCTGCGAGATGAGTTTTCCCTGCTGACCACCAAGCGTGTGTTCTGGAGGAGCTGCTATGATTTATCAAGGGATCTACAAATGCCAAGGAGCTGTCATCCAAAGGAGTGAAGATCTGGGATGCCGGTGGGTCCCGGGATTTCCTGGACAACCTGGGGTTTTCTAGCCGGAAGGAAGGGGACATAGAAGTCTATGTCTTCTAGTGGCAGCATTTCGGGGCTGACTAGAAAGATACGGACTCAGATTACTCAGGTCAAGGAGTTGACCAGCTGCGAACGTGATCAACACCGTCAAAACCAGCCCTGATGACAGAAGGACAGTCGTGTGTGCCTGGAACCCGAGCGATCTCCCTCTGATGGCGCTGCCTCCCTACCACACCCTGTGCCAGTTCTGCGTGGTGAACGGGGAGCTGTCCTGCCAGCTGTGCCAGCGGTAGGGGACGTGGGCCTGGGCGTGCCCTTTAGCACCGCCAGCTACGCGCTGCTCACCTACGTGGTCGTACACGCTCTGGGAGATGCACAAACTGCCTGAATCAGCTTCAGCGAGAACCAAGGCCTTTCCCAAAGCTCAAAATCCTTCGAAGCCGGGCATGGTGGCGCATGCCTGTAATCCCAGCACTGGGGAGGCTGAGGCAGGAGGATTGTTGTGAGTTCGAGACCAGCCTGAGCTACAAAGTGAGCTTAAGGCCAGCTTGAATTGCATAGTGAGACCCTGTCTCAAAAA
>PVKA01034019.1:9604-23925 GCA_004027165.1 Ctenomys sociabilis | reverse complement strand
CATATTTACAACTTGAGGGTTTAATTGGCTACAATATATAGACTATAATACAATTCTCAATACAGGTATATTATATGAATTTTGCTCTTGGAGACAACGTGTATATTCCTACTGAAAAGGAATAGAAATGCCACCCAGAGACAAAGCCATTATAGTTTAGTTGTCAAATGACATCGCCTCCTTAGTACCTCCTATTTAATGTGGCAAGCTAGCATTCTATAGGGAACACTAAGAACAGACTTTCATCAACTTCTTGAAGACCCTGTAGAAGGCATTTTTTACTTCTTTGTTCTTGACACTACAGATCAGTGGGTTCAGCATGGGGATCACTACGGTATAAAACACAGAGGACAGCTTGTCAATATCAGAGGACTGAGCAGACTTGGGCTGCACATACATGAAGAATAGAGTCCCGAAGAAGACCACCATCATGCTCAGTTGAGACGCACAAGTAGAGAAAGCTTTCTTTCTCACTTCTGCAGACCACATCCGAAATATGGCTATGAGAATCATAAAGTATGACAGCAGTACTACCAGGAGGGAGGGGTCAAGTTAAACATTGCAAAGTGTTTGATCAATGATGCTATCTCTCTTCCATTTGAGCACAGCATAAGTGACACAAGTATGTTATCACAGTAAAAGTGTGAGTGGTGAGAGGTACAGAAAGTTGATATAAAAATACTACCCTTGAAAGGAAAAGCCTGAAAAGTACAGTAGAGGTATGGAACGCCCACCAGCACATGGCAGCGTGTCTGGGACATGATGACATTGTAGAGCGGAGGGTTGCAGATGGCCACGTTGCGATCGTAGGCCATGGCTAACAGGATGAACATCTCGGTGACAATGAACACTACAAAGGATACCATCTGGACTGCACAGGCATGATAGGAAATGGTATTTTGACCTATAAAAGAATTGAGCAGCATCTTAGGATAAATCACGGTGGCATCACTGAGATTAATGTAAGCCAGGTGTCTGAGGAAAAAATACATGGTGTGTGCAAGCGGGCGTCCAGCATGGTCAGGATGATCATGCTCAGGTTGCCCACCAGGATGACCAAGCAGTAGACGATGAGGAAGATCACAGAGAGGGGCAGCTGGCGCTCAGGCAGGAGATGGTGCTCAGAATGAGGGCAGCAGGCACCGTTCCATTGTGACTGCCCATGAGGTCCTTGTGGCTCTTCTAGGAAGGAAAGAGGGATGTGTTACACCTTCCATTCAGAATGGCAAATAGATTATAACAGGCATCCAAACCCTGGAGATGATTGTAATAATAAGTGATAGAAAACTCATTTTTTTTTCTGATTCCAAGTAAGGGATTTATAAAATTTTATTTCTATAAATGAATATCAGTGTCAAACAAGTGAATAGTTTTACAAAGGAAATGAATCAGCAATATTTGGGTCATTCTCTTCTTAAGAAATTCCTGGGTTTAGGGGGATAGGTTGATGGTCTAAGCACCTTCCTGGCAAGCACAGTGACCCAGGTTCAATCCCCAGTGCCATTTGCCAGACCATCCCCTTGCCAAGTTGACCACTGAAACCAGGCATGGTGGTACAAGGATGTACCCAGCACTGGAGAGACTGAGACAGGATGATTTCCATGAATCTGAGCTGCATAGGGAGACCCCATACCAAATAAATAAATAATTAAATCTTTAAAAGAAAATAAAGGCAACTCCTCTCAGTGTATGAATAGAAATGCTGCAGGCTTTATTTCATTAATATGGTAGAAACAGATTTTCCGTTGTTTTCATGAGCATATAGTGTGGAAATGCATAAAAGTTTAAATAAAAATATCTACCAAGGTAAGACACGTTGCCATTAATCCTTGAAATATTTTCTTTGGTCCAGACACGCACATTTCTAGTCTCAAGGGCAGTGCTGATGGCTTATTTACACCAGTCAGCAATCAAAAATTGATGATGCAGCTACCAAGTCTGAACAATAGAATGGCAGCCTCATAAGAACTCTGTGGTAGGTGCCATCCACCTTTCTCACTGGTTGTATCACAGCAGAAATTCTGGCTGTATTCAAGGTCAGGATGACCTTTCATGAGAAACCACAATTGATTCAGAGCTTGAAGCAACAGCAACAGTGTAGCAGAAGATGTTCACGAAGAAGGAGTTCTAGAACTGCCTCAGAAAGTGGCAGTGAAAGTGAGATGCACACATTCAGCGTGAAAGACAGCATTCTGGAAGACAACCATGGCCCTGGGTGCTTTCCTTCTTAAAGTTTGTGTTGATTTAAATGTACACTGTGTTTGTTGATCACACCTTGTTCTCCTATCAGAGTGAAACAATTGTAGGAGAATGTGAGGACTCTTAAAAGACATATGCAGCTTTATTAATGAATTAGTAAAGCAAAGAGACTTTGGAAAACCTTCCAAATACAATGCATAAACTTCAAACAGTTATGTCCACTATTTTGTTGCATTCTTACTGAAATTTCATCATGATTTAATAGAAGTTATATATGCATTAACATCTACAGATATTTGAAAAATGCAAGGAACAGAAATTTGATGTAATATTTTATTATGTGATTAGTGTGCATATTTGTTACTTTGACATTTAATAGTGATATTCATTGATAAGTGCTTCCTTCCTATATAAGAAAAGGTTTCTTTCCATATGTGAAAAAATGTTAAATTCATTATTAAAAGTAATTCAGAGATTTTATGTACTTTTAAATGGTTGCTTACACTTGAAGTTGCAAATTCCTTTTTATTCTCAGTAGACATTAAATTCATTCCTCAGGTTGTGTGGTTATTTTTACTTTGTTGTATGGAAAGCGAATCCTCAAGTGTATTACTGTTTCAGACAAAGATGAAGATATTTTCCTGCTCATGTAATAGCTTATCTGTCAGCACACATAGAATTTGCATATATACTGTAAATGGTTTATACCACTAAATAGCAGTACTAAAATGGTAGTTTCTAAATAGTTTCACATGTTCACTTGATCATTTTTAAAACATAACTTATAGGTTTTCAATGGAATTAAGTAGGACCATTACATGAAAATATTTTAAGAAAATTTCTTACTCCTCATTTCACAAAATGCATGTAAAAGTTTTAAAAACTGAGCAGAACAAGGGCTGGCCAAATAGCTCAGCTGATTAAAGAGCCCTCATGCAGGTTCAGGGGCGTAGTTCGATCCCTGGGCTTATACCATCAGCCCTGCCCCCCACGTGCTCTGAAAAGGTGATTGAGACTGGGCATTGTGGCACACACCTGTAATCCCAGCACTTGAGAGGCTGTAAACAGGCAGATCACTACAAGCCTGATCTAGTAGTGAGACACCCAACACCCTGTAGAACTTTCCCTAAAATATAAAAACATATAAATAAGTAAATAAATACAATTCTAAAAAGGCAAACAGAACTATTAAAGTGGGGATTGCCCTTGAAACCAAACAGTTGAGCTCTTCTCCTGTCACATTCACAGTCAGCACATGAATACCTTGAACTGTGTCAATACTACAGTCACTTGGGGGAAGAAATTGGACAGCAAATCATTCTGATGCTTGAATGCAAAAGGGAAATGGTTATTGGGACTCCACTGGCCTCCTGCACAGACGCCAGGCATACTTTTCTTGGTGCCCAGCACGAAGTCAGCAAGCACAGCTCAGAGCAGCAGCAGGAGGCAGGAGTTCCAGGAGTCCTCCCACAGGGATGCCTACTGGTGTTTCTGAGACAGGAAATGCAGCTGGGTGGGGTGTGAGCAGGGAGGTCACTGCTTGTCTTCAGCTCTCTTCCTCTCACTCATGAGCAAAGGCCATTATGTTCTCAAATTTTAACTTTGAATTTGCAAGTGGTGGTCTTCCATATTAAGATTTTACTGTAGAATAAAAAGTGCATTTGGTTCAGTGAATAGGTCTGAAATTCAGCACCAACTTTAGGGTGTAAAGTGCTTAAATTTTGGCAAACATGTTATCTGTTACTCTTTGATATTTATTTTCATTTCTAATGTCCATAGTGCACCCATATGACCATATGTGTGTTTCTTCTCTTACCTAGGCAGATGAATATTTGCAGGCATCTTGGAATACTTCATGGAACATATTAACACATTTGAATGTGGGCTCCACAAACATCAGGCAGAACACAAAAAGGATACAGAGAAATTGACTTGCCAACCCATCTACACCTCAATACAGTATGTAATTATCAGAGATGCAATAATTGCTTCATAACTTCAACTCTTTTAAACATCTGTCTGTTTAACTCTGTAAACTCAGTGTGTGAAATATTCATTCATTGAATATTCCATATGAAAAAAGTCAGAGCCAAATATAAGTAGCAATGTAGAAAAGACAAACCATGTCTGCAGTATGTACTCTATAGATGATTCCTATGACACCTAGCAGTGATAATAATTTACACATTGATATATTACCATAACCTGTTTTTCAAAAATAGCATTATAATGCAGTAAGAGCAAGTGTCATTGTAATGATAAAATTCTAATTATAATAAGGGTAATACCTTATAGTTATGTAGTTTTAAAAATCAAAATCAGCCACATGTATTACTTTGCAATTGCTAAACTTATTCAGATCCACCGTGAGATTTCTGCACTTCAGTCTCCCTGATATATACATTATGTGAATGGTGCATTAATCTGTCACCAGTCTGAATGATTGGTGGCATTTGTTCAATACCTTCACTCTTGTACTTCACAGCAACATACTACTCCAAGAGTCCACAATTATCCGGGAGATGCTGCATTCCATAGTGCATTTCAAGGACTCAAGTGTCTTTGACCATGGGTGTCTATGGTCCAAATCCTAAGTTAAGAAGATCCAACAACCCGGTTGAACATCCAAAGTCAGGGCAATTCTTATTCACCTCAAAGCAGGAATCAGATTTCCTTCTCTGAGTTCACTTTGTCTTCCTGTATGACTAAGAATTTATCCACTTCATGCTTTTCTTCCCTGAGGAAAGGCAGTTATTTCACTTGATTATCTCTGCATCATCACAGAGACTTAAAATTGGCTATGATGAAAGCTTATATCTTCCCTGAGGAGAATATGTCATGGAGACCCAAGGGAAGCAACAACCACTGTGAATTATCAGAACAGTTTCATGGAGACTTCACTGACTGAATTCAAGATGCTCATTCTCCACTTACACCATGAAAATCGAGGAGACACAGTGAAAGAAACTTTTTTGAATCTTGAGCTCTGGGATCTCGTGGAGATCTCACATTTGCCACTTTAAACAACATCACGATCACCCCAAAATTTTCCACTCTCTTGATATTTCACAATAAAATCTAGAGTACTGAATGAAAAACATGTCATTAAGCTCATACATGCAAGAGACAGAGTTTAACAAGAAATGTCACTTTTTTTATCAGACAAATCAGTCAAATCCCCTCAGGATTTGCCCTGAAAACCTGTACCTGACTTTGTAGATCCTTTGTCAGTGTCAGCCATGTGAATGAGTCACGGACATTGCTTGACCAGTTTGCTTTCTGTGAAAGCTTCAAAGAATGTTTTGTCTCCATGTGACTCTCCTTAGGTACACTCTACATCGTGATCACTTTCCTCTGTGGGCCCATAATCTCCTTGAACACAAAATTTGATACACAACTGAGTTACAGGATGTTACAGTACAGGTTCTCCTATGTCCTGAGTCCTTACTGACCTTGAAAGGCTAGTGCCAAAATGTTGGCTGTCCTTGTAGCCTTCTTTTTATCTAATTCTGGAGTTGTTAACCCTCCAGAAAAGAAGCTTAAAAATTACATTTCTTGTTATATAGGTCTTGCTTTATCTTGGTCTTAATCATCCAGCAGAAAAGTATAAAAATGAGGTATAAAAAGTAAAGTAGAAGACTCAAGACATAAGAGAACCTGTACTATAACATCATGTAACTCAGTTGTGCCCCACGTTTCTGATCAAGGAGATTATGAAGCCACAGAGGAAAGTGATCAATGATCTACAATGTGCCTAAGGAGAGTCACATGGAGAGAAAATTTTCTCTCAGGCTTTCACAGAGAGTAAATTGGTCAAGCAATGACCATGACTCGTCTACATGGCTGACACTGACAAAGAATCTACAAAGTAAGGAACAGGGTTTCCGGACAAACCCTGAGGGGACTTGACTGATGTTATCAGATACAAAAGTTACATTTTTTGTTATGTAGGTCTAATTTTTGGTCTGCAACCTTAAGTTGTTAACCTTCCAGAAAAGAGGCTTAAAAATTACATTTCCTGTTATGTAGGTCTTGCTTTATCTTGGTCTTAACCATCTAGAAGAAAAGTATAAAAATGAGGTATATAAAGTAAAGGCATAATAACATGCTGAGCTGTAAATGGCTCTAGTCAACAACTGCTTTGGATAACCCACTACTATCATGGACTGCTGGATTGCGTTGGATTGTTTTGCTGAATTTAAACACATATGATAATGGAATGACAATAGAATACCCATCTCTGAAAGAACAAAGCAAAAAAAAGGTGATACAAAGTAAGGACCATTCTGTGTTTGCATATGCAGTACAATTAGGATAAATATGCAGTACTTTCACATAATTCTATGAGAAGAAAGATTTGCACTAATGCTGTTTGGACAGGATATCTTGTCTGCTTCTTATACTATGTATAACCACTAGGAAGAGAACAATATAAAAAGTATTAATTATTGAAACTGTACTATAATTCAGCTTTAAAAAAGATAGGTATACAGCTACATTCTCTTAATTCAATGAATAGAAGCATCTGCTCTATTAGTGTTTGTAAACAGTATATCATGTCTGTATCTTGTCCAACAAATAATCACTAAGAAAACAATATGCAATATACTCAGTATTGAATCTGTTCTACTGATTTGATTTGAAACTTTCTCCTTGCCATTTGTTCTTTAATAAAATTATGGAAAATAAAAAAGTAAAGTCATATTAATATACAGAGCTATAAAAGGCTCAAGTCAACAGCTCTGTATATTGATAACCAACTAGTCTTATGAACTACTGGACTATACTGGACTATTTTGCTGAATTCATGTACCTTCAATATTTAAATGGCAATGAAATGCCCATCTCTGATAAAACTAAACAAAAAAGGGGATATAAATGAAGGATCATTTTGTATTTGTATATACAAAATACGTAGGATAAATGTGCAGCTACTTTCTCTTAATTCAGTGAGAAGAAAGAGTTTTACTAATAGTGTTTGGACAGGATATCATGTCTGCATTTTGTATTGTGAATAACCACTACAAAGTCAACAATATGCAATGTTTTAATTAATGAAACCACCCTTTTAATTGGTTTTGAAACTCTCATTGCTCATTATTTCTGAATAAAATTAACAAAAAAGATTTAAGAAGAGATAGAATTTAAGAAGCAAAGAAAACTAAGATAACTTGAGTACTTTTCCTGATACCTCAATAATGGTAAGCAAAAGGCACGAAGTTAGTGCCTTCTGTCTACATGAGTGACAGACATGCCTTGTGCTATAAAATTTTGGCAGTTTGTGTGAGGGAATCCTTGCCATCACGTTTAACCAGTGGTAGTATTTGTGGAACTTCGATATTGCTGAAGGTGAGACATATTCAGTGCAGTCATCATACATTCTACTAAAATCAGTGTTTCTCATTTCATATTTCAAAGCTGCACTCTTCCTTGTGTGTTTAGGATAATAAAAAATTGGAATGTCAATGAATAAAATTATCAAAAAAAAATTTTGGAGGTACCAGGGATCAAACTGAGGTACTTGCACTGATTCCATTGAAGTATCTCCATGGCCCCTAAAATTATCACATTTTATTGAAAAATATGTTCATGTTTCCTTAGTAACTCAACTTGATGTAGATAATACTCTGCCTTTGGTTGAATTAGAGTTACTTGCTCAATATCTTGGGTAATTTTTTTAGTAAGGACAGGCTGTTCTTGTAATACTCAATTGGAGTATAAGCTCTCTGTGTATCTCTGGATTGCCTTGAAGGTTCAGAGAATCTTCTACCTCAGTTTCCTGGTTGCTGGGAATTCAGATACATAGCAACATGCCCAGAATATCTGGTATAAATTTTTAAAATCACAAATTCAGAAAGGATTTCTGATTCTCATTTCTTTATATTTTTTTGCTGCACTGTGTAATGTCTCTACTCAGTGGACCTACCACTAAAAATGTATTAGGAATCTTGTTTCGGTTGTATTACCTACTAAGAAAATACTAAGAATTTAGGTGGAAGGCTTTCCTTCCCCATTGAACTTTAGGAAAGCTTCAAGTAGATTTGTTTAAGGTGTCATTACCACATTTTCAGTGAATAATCTGTTATAATGTTTCTATAAATTTGTACTATAAATGTTGTATCATTGTATACAGTAGTCCTTGTCAGTTTTCTTCTTTATTACCTGGAATAGCCAGGTTTGTATTCAGTCATCCATGGTACTAAAAACATCTCTCAATTTTTAAAGTACGTATGTGTTTATGTTAGCTCCAGTTTCATTTCAAGTTTTAATTATTTAACGGATATGGCACATATAGCTGCATAATTGTAGGTCTGGTATTTACATATTCACTTCATGTGAATATGTACTTTGCATTCTTCGATTCACTATCCCTAAAAACTATGAAAATTATTATTAATACATTTGTGCAATTTCAGACTTCTTTGCTAGCCTCAAACTGCCCTCAGTAGAACTACTTCTAAGATCTTTAGTGGAAAATCCAAATTGAACAAAAATATTCTACACGCTGACCTTTAAGAACTCAGGTCTTTGAAGAAATATTCACATATTACCCAAATATATGGGGAATGCATGCAGAGAAATCCTATGGGAGCTCTTTCTTGAGATTCTGTTCATCCAAAAATACAAGGTAAAGAAGAAAGTTGTTAAAAATCAAATCACAGCAATCAGCGCAACACAAACACATAGTTTATTGACATAGAATGTAATACTCAGTTTCATCTGAAATAAAAATTCCTAAATGCAAACATATTGAATGAAAACCAAGGAATGCTGTAGAAGAAATGACATTTAATCCATATCTAAATATGAATCCCCCAACATATATTGCCATTTCTATACAGGCATATTATACTGAGTTTTGCTTCTGGATCCCAAGCAATATATTCCTGACATTTGGCAATGCTGTCTAGTGACATTGCCTTATTGGTTTTAGTTTGACAAGTGACATTGCCTATTTAGTAAATCCTAGTATACTAGGGTAGCATTCAGAAGAAACACTAAGGCATTAGGGTTTCTAATCACATTAAATATTGCAAATTGATGAATCAATGATGCTATCTCTTGTCCATTTGAGAACAGCATAAATGAAATAAAAATATGCTCACAGTAGAAATGAGTGAGATGGGAGAAGCAAAATGATGATGTAAAAATCCTACTTGTGAACAGAAGAGCTTGAATGGCTACAATGGTCACATGGAATGCCCACCAGCACATGACAAGGAGTCTGGGACATTTTGGCAGGGGGTTTCAGATGGCTGCACAGTGGTCTTAGGCCATGGCTGGAGATGAACAGTTCACTGATAATGGACACAACAAACGGCCATCTGGTTGGAAAAATCATGATAAGAAATGGGATTTTGACCCATAACAAATCTGAACAGCATTTTGGGATAAATGGCAGTGGCATTACCCAGATAGATGTAGGCCAGGTCTCTGATGAAGAAAACTCACCAGTGTGTATAAGTGGGTGTCCAGCTTAGTCAAGATGATCACGCCTAGGTTGCCCACCAATGTGACAACATAGATGATGAGCAAGATCCAAAGTAGGGGGATCTGTAGCTCAAGTAGGCTAGAGACTGTGCTCAGAATGACTTCTGTGGGTACTGTGCCCTTTTGTGTCTGCCATGAGGTCCTAGTGTCTTTTCTAGATTTATAAAAAGGGGATTTTACATCCTTCCTTCAGAATCTGCACACAAAGATTAACACTTACCCATTGAATAGAGCTGTCAATTGTGCTCAGCCATAGAATGCTAATATGAGTTTCTAATTCTAATTGTTAAAAAATGACAGACTCTTCTCTAAGTGAAGTATCCATGTGACATGCATGAACAGTGTCACTCCCTGAGGACAATTAATAGACAGAACAATGCTACTAAGAAAACCCTATCCGTGTAAATATAAAATCATTGGGCTTTATTTTAGCTCCACAGTGGAACAAATATTTTGTTCTGAGGACACAAAGATGGATGAACAAAGAGAGTAAAAGTTTAAATGAAATGTAACTATTAGAGTAAGACACAGCCACTCATCAGTCTTAAAACACCCACTTTGTGTTAAACCCATAGTTGTCATTGTCCTTGCTGCACTCTGAGGCAGCTCTGATAGACTTCACCCACCAGTGAGGCCAGCAGGTATGATCCAAGTTGGTGAAACCCACTGTCCTTTGCATGCAACAGGAAGGACATCACATAAAACAATGTGGTATGTGGTTTGCAGCTCTCTCGCCAAATTCCTCTCTGTGTGATATCTGGCTGTTGTTCAAGGTTGGAGTGGATAAACCTGCCTGATTAATAGAAGACATCGAGGAGGACACAGTTGTATGAGGAAAGACTGGTGCAGAGTAGGACTGGTAAGACTGCTTCCGGACCTGGTAACCACAATGAGGTAACTTCACTCCCTGTGAAGGACATTCTGCTGACAAGGATTAATTGTGATGTGTCTTTTAATTTTATTTTTTTTATTTTTAATTTTTTATTAATTTTAATGAGAAAAAATATCAAGGAAACAGTGTCAAAAGAAGTTAGTAGGATAGTTACAATAATTAATATATTGAAGAAAATTAATACATTGTGTTTTGTTGTCTTCATAGTAGTTATTTAAAGTACATGATGTACAAAAAGGAAAGCCATATTAATATGCTGAGCTGAAAAAGGCTCAAGTCAACAACTTCTGACAATTGCCAGATGCCACTACTATTATGGACTATTGGACTATATTGGGTTATTTTACTGAATTCAAATACCTATAATCTTTAGACTGGCATCAAGTATGAAAAGGTCCTTTAAGAGTTCTCCCAATACAGCTTCTCTAAAAGCAATGGAACACCCATCTATGACAAAACAAAATGTCTTTCACTTTTAAAATTTGTGTTTATTTAAACGTAGTCTTCTTTGCCATCACAAAACTTTCTTTGCTAATGTAGTTGGACAATTTTAGAGAATTTTTAGTCCTTTTCAAAGACATGTGGATCGTTATTATTGAATTCACAAGGCAAGGTACTTTGTCAAATCTCCCAATATGAAACCTAACCTTCACTCATTTATGTTCATTGTTTTCTTTGCCTTCTGAGTTCCACTTCTTCACATTTTAAATGAAGTCATTGTGCAATAACATGAATGCACAGTTCAGACACCTAGTGACAGAGAATTGAGGTCATGATATTTTATTTGGAGATGGGCATGTATCTGGATGAGCATGCATATTTTTTGTTCTGGTACCAGAGATGGAACTCAGTACCTTCCACTGGCCAGGCAGCTACTGAAGCTGCTGAGCGATTTCCTTGGACCTGAGCATGCATTTTTATTTTATTTATTTATTTATTTATTTATTTATTTATTTATTTATTTATTTATTTATTTATCTGTGTAGGACAGGGTTTAGAGAATCTCAATATACAGATCAGACTTGTAATGATCCTCCTGTCTTCAGCCTCCCAGGGGCTGGGATTACTATGCCCAGTCTTAGTGGCTTTCTCAGCTTGCTTCAGGGGCGGGGCAAGCACAGCATGTCAGGGATGGAACTCCTATCCCTGTGCTTTGTCTAAGCAGGTGCTTTAGTCCACTGAGCTATCAGTCCGGTCTAGCATGTATATTGTTAATATTCACAGTTAACTGCATTTTTCATTGGCAAGTCCTGCCTGTATGTACAAGTAAAACTGCCTGCTGTCATATGTAGATATATTAATTTAATTATTAAAATTAATTCCTTGATTTTATATTTTTGATTAGTTGCTTATAATAGAAACATTTTTATTCATTGTTTAGCTTAGATGGAAAACTGCACTTCATTTTAGTGAAAGTAATTCTCATGTATATTAGAGTTTATAACATAGAAGAGGTAGATATTCTAACTCATGTGAGGTGGCTTTTGTCAACATGTATCGATTCTGAGCACTCACTTTTACATGCTTTATATCATTAAATACCATTACTAGAATTTTGATTTTCAAAGACACACATACTGATTTTCATAATGTCAATTAAATCTTTTGATTTATTCCTGCAATTTTCTAGGGAAACAAAGTATGACATTGTGATACTTAGTTTCTTCAGAGAAAGGTATTCCTCTTAATTTCACAAAAGACTCAAAATCAACCACAGCAGACTCAAGGAAGGAACTTTTTTTAACCAAAATGATTGAACTCTCAGCTCATGGATACTCCAAACTATGTCAGGGAGATCGTCAGCTGGGGAAGAAACGGGAGAGCAAATCATTCTGTTGTTTGAATACAGAAGGGAAATTGGTTACTGGGACCCTTTTTGTCCTCCTGCACAGAAGCCAGAAGTCCATTTCTTGGTGCCCAGCATGAAATCCGCAAGCACAGCTTGGAGCAGCAGCAGTGGCTGGAGTTCCAGGAGTCCTACCACAGTGGTGCCCACTGACGTTTCTGAGTCAGGAAGTGCAGCTGGGCACGGGGCGAGCTTGGATCTCGCTGGGCAGCAGCTTTGCTCTCCTGGGCTCCATGGGCTGGCCCGCTCCTGCTTCGTTGGCTCCCTCTCTTCTTTCACTCATGAACTGTCATCTATTCCTTCTCAAAATTTGACTCTGAATTTGCAAGTGAAGCAGTCTTCCATCTTAGGGTTTGACTGTAGAATAAAAGATGCAAAAGGATCCAGATATTCAGCACCAACTTACAATGCAAATAAATATCTCCAAGGTTTTAGAGCTTTTGAAAAATATCTATCCCAATTTCTATTGTCCAGTTTTCATCCGTATGAATATATATTTATTCCTACTTCCTATTCAGCTTGTTGGTATGAAAAATAATATCTTGGGGGTTCTGAATATTGAATTGTACACATTTCCACTAGGGACTCCCTACTAGGCAAAGAGCAGAACAAAAACATCTACAGAGAGGAGTGTACATTTTTACATGTTAATATGTACTCATTTTTGTTAGAGATTATTTAGAGTTCAAGAGTTTCTTCATACTTTAAGGCTCTTAAAATCACCTTAGTTCTATTTCTGTATTTCAGTCTGTGCATTGTCCTGTGTTGAAAAATAGAGAAAGAAGATAGCAGCTTTGTAGTGAAAAGAAACAAAGGCTGAAATATCTGCACAGTTGGCATTGGCCATTCTAAATGATAATTACTTGCAACTTACAAGGTATATTCATGGAACTCTTATTTTGAAATGTTTTTCTAAAATATAATCTGTGTATATCTTTAATAAATGATAGTTTAATTGTCAAATAAGTATAATATCAAAATAAAATACAACTGAGTATCTTACCTTTCATCTGGAAACCCTAAATGTTGTAAGTTCTAAAAGATAAGTTCAGTGATGCATTTTGTACATTTCCTGAATACCTTCCAACTTGTATTAGCTAAATGACACTTTAAATTCTCACCTGTCTGAGAATATTGGCTTGGGACATTGATTTATTGTTATTTTTCAAAGAGAATTCAAATTATAAAAATATTAGAAGCTATACAGAATTTCACTTCACCAAATAATGGGAATTCAAAAATGGTTGTTGAGTTCATTGATTTTTATAGTGTTTCTGAAGAAAATGCTCTTCTAAGAGGTAGCAGTTCAAGTTGAGATAATGAATGACATTTTTTGGTGGTGTTTGCAGAATATCAGTGTCATGGACTGTGGGTATCTGCAGTCAAAACCCAAAAGTTCTGAGGACTCACTGAACCGATGTGAACATTAAACACGATGGAAGCTCTCACTGTACTCAACAGAAGAATTAGATTTCCTTGTCTAGGATCACTCTCCCCTTATGACTGGATAGGATGAAAGAAACACTTCTCTCCTTGTGTGATGTCCTCCAAGGAAGAACTGAATTCGTTCAGCTCCTTATTGCCTACATCCTCTGGGAGGCCTAAAATTAGATGATCCTTCCTGTATGTCTCCCTCCCCAGTTGGGACGTATCAAGGAGACTCTAGCAAAGGAACGAACAGCATAATTAGTTGGAAGCATTGCTTGGAGACTTAGGAGACAAAGTCAAACAGTAAGCATTAGTGAATGAAACTTTCACACTACTTTCTTCTGTGACCTGGATCTGTTCCAACATCACCATGCAATACTTTTTTTTTTTTTTTTTTTTTTTTTTTTTTTTTTTTTTTTTTTTTTTTTTTTTTTTTTTTTTTTTTTTTTTTTTTTTTTTTTTTTT
>PVKA01034018.1:0-23824 GCA_004027165.1 Ctenomys sociabilis | reverse complement strand
CTCTCACAGAGAGCAATCTGGTCAAGCATTGGCCGTGACTCATCCACATGGATGACACAGACAAAGGAACTACAGAATAATGTACAGGACTACAAGATAAACCCTGAGAAGACTTCAATGACCACATAGGAAATATAAAGTACATGTGTTGGTATATAAGTTTTGATCTACCTAGGTCTTAACCATCCAGCAGAAAAGCTTAAATGTATAAAAATGGAGTATACATCGTGAGCCCATAATATTAAGCTGAGCTGTAAATGGATATGGTCGACAATTTCTTTGAATAACTCCCTATGGTTGCAGAATGCTGGACTGTGTTGGATTGTGGTGTCGAGTTCAAGCACCTAAGGTAGTTCAATGTCAATGGAGTGCCCACTTTTGACAGGTGTAGACAAAGGAAGGGTTGTAGAAAGAAAAAATCAGGATGTGTGTGTATAGACAGTACAGTTGGGATAGATAACGCTGTGCTTCTACATAATTGTATGAGAGGCAAGATCTGCACTAATGGTGGTTGGACAGGATATTATATCGGCTTTTAGTGCTATGGTCATCCACTAGGTAAATAATTATTGAATCTTTGATATAATTCAGCTATAAAAAACCTGTAAATATAATTTCATGTATGCACCTTGTACAATACCAAAACATTATGAAAACAGTTTGCAATGTATTAATTCATCGACTCTGTATGGTTAAGGTGTTTTGAAACTGTCTGATTGACATTTGTATTTTAATAAAATAAAAATAAATGGAAAAAAAATACTTTCTACCTTGTTATTTTCCTAGTGGCTGTCCATAGTACTAGAAGCTGATATAATATCCTGCCCAACCACCATTAGTGCAAATCTTACCTCTCGTAAAATTATGTAGTAGCACGGCATTATCTATCCCCACTGTACTATCCATACACACACATCATGATTCTTCCTTTCTATACCCCTTCCTTTGTCTAAGGATAGGCAAAGATAGGCACTCCATTGTCATTCAACTACTTTAGGTGCCTGAACTCAACAACACAATCCAGCACAGTCCAGCATTCCACAACAATAGTGAGTTATCTGAAGAAGTTGTGGACCATAGCCACTTACAGCTCAATTTATTACTATGGCCCCGCAGTGTGTACTTCATTTTTATACTTTTCTGATGGATGGTTAAGACCTAGATAGAACAAGACCTATATACCAACACATGTACTTTATGTTTCTTATGAGGTCAGTGAAGTCCTCTCAGGGTTTATTTTGTAGTCCTGTACCTTATTCTGTAGATCCCTTGTCTGAGTCATCCATGTGGATGAGTCACGGCCAATGCTTGACCAGTTTGCTCTCTGTGAGAACCTGAGATAAAGTTTTCTCTCCATGTGACTCTCCCCAGGCACACTATAGAACTTTGATCTGTTTCCTCTGTGGCTTCATAATCTCCTTGTTCAGAAAATTTGGAGTTTCACCTGAGTTTCATGATGTTGCAGTACAAGTTCTCCTATGTCCTGAGTCTTTGCTGACCTTGAAAGGCTAGGGCCAAAATGTTGGCTGGCCTTACCATTGTGGAGGTCAGTATGGAGACTCCTCAAAAGAGTAGAACTAGAAATCCCATTCAAGCTGGTTATCCCCCTACTGGGAATTTTCCCAAAGGAACTGAAAACATTGTATCATAGTGATATATGTGTACCTATGTTCATAGCAGCACAATGTGTGATAGCAAAGTCTTGGAAACAACCAAGATGTCCATCACATGAGGAGTGGTTGAAAAAGATGTGGTATTTCTATATAATGGAGTATTACTCAGCTATTAAGAATGATAAGCTTGAAGCATTTATATTGAAGGGATGCCACTTGAACATATACTCTTAAGTGAAGTAAGCCAGACACACATGTGTAAATATCGTATAGTCTCCTTAGTATAAGAAGCGAAAAGCAGAAATACAAAAGGAAATGTACAACAACTAAAATCAATTGAGTCCGATAAGGCAAAGTGAATGGCATATGCTGCAGGATACTGATCAGCTTTGCTTCTGGATGGTTAACAACCTAAGTTCACAGATCAAAACTGGAGAAACAGTTCTTATTCTTAAAGTTCTTAAATAAAGCTGATTGACAAAGAACTCAAAGGTGTTATTTTATGTAAACTAAAGTTAATTACTAATTATTATGGTATTATGACTGAGTAGAGTTTGTATCTTAAAATTTTTGAAAGTGTTTTTAGATTGGCATACTAGGAGCAAGATACGAGATATAAATTGCTTTCATATAACAAGAGAGGTATAAAATGATAGGTAAATAAGTACAGCAATAAGTAGAAAACATTTATTAGTAGGAAGACATACATATGACAGTACCAATAAATATTTGGCTAATGGTATAAAAATTGACAAAATAACAGAACAGAAAGTAAATATATGTTGGCTACAAGGAGCCCATATTAAAGAGAGAGTCATGTAAGTTGAATTGAAAGGATAAATAATTACACTTCATGAGAAACCTAATAGGCAAGTGGAACCTATTCTAACTTCCTCACTTATACAAAGCACAATGTGTGAATTCTTTGAGAAGATAGGACAGTTCTCTGTGATAATATACTTAGTAAAACACATGAAACAAAGCTTTACAACACTATAGTAAAAAAGACGAATCTACTAATTATAGGTGGAAGCATAAGAACTCTTCCATCAGTAACTGATGGTTAAACAGACAAAACATTTCTAGAGATCTTCCTAACAACACTGTCATTTAACTTTACTCCATTAAATTTATAGGATACTCCATCCAATGAAAGAATGAATGTTCATGTGGTACTTTGCCCTAAATCATAAAATTCAGAATAACAAATTTAAAGAATAAAACTTATGTGACCAATGTTCTCTGAGAGCACAAAAGAATTAAGGAAACAGATCAAAAGCAGAAAAAGAATTCTTGAGCAGCCAAATAGCTCAGTGGATTAAACAGCCTGCAAACAGGAGCAAGGGCCAGGGGTTCTGGTTTGATCCCAGGATTTATCCTGCCAGCCCCGCCCCCAGTTCCTGCTACAATGGCAATTGAGACTGCGTGCGGTGGTGCATGCCTGTAATCTCAGCTCTTGGGAGGCTGTAAAGAGCAAAGTCACTACCATCCTGTTCTATGTAGTGAGACAGTGTACACCCTGTAGACCTTTCCCCAAAATACAAAAAAATGACAGAAAGGGAGGAAGGAAGGAAGGAAGGAAGGAAGGAAGGAAGGAAGGAAGGAAGGAAGGAAGGAAGGAAGGAAGAAGGAAAGAGAATTCTCAGTATTTATTATAGAATGCAAAATATCCTAAATAATTCATTGATGCCATGCCAGTCCCAACCGCAGGACACAAAGGGGATGGCAAATGATACTGGGCGTGGTGGTGCACACCTGTAATCCCCACTCTAAACAGGTGGATCACTATGAATCCAATCTAGCAGTGAGACCCTGAATACCCTTCCCTAAAATATAACAAAAAATTATTGAAGAAAATGTCTTCAGATATATTAAAATATTTTGATCACAATTAAAAAAATTAAAGTTAGTCAAAATTTGTTGGATGCAGTCAATGAACTTACAAAGAAATTTATAGCATTATGTACATACAAAAAAAGAAGAAACACCATAACAACAGAAATAAATTGCAGATATTAGAAAGGAAAGTGATACCCCTGCTACTGACACCATGTATATTAAAATGACTGTAAAGGTAGCTGCTAAGTATGGGAACATAGTTAATAGCTCAAAGAAAATGAACCAATTCCTGCACATTATACTATCTGTAATCTTAATTTTATTTGTCAACTCATCTGGCCACAGATTAAGTACTGTTTCTAAACATGACCAAGAGATTGTTGGATATGACTGGTATTTAAAATGGTAAATTCAGTAAAATAGATCATCTTGTCTAGTGTGGCTTTATGTTATCGAATCCAGAGTGTTTGATGAGAATGAAAAGAATAAGATAAAGGAGGAATTTGCTACCTTTGTTTCTTGCCCGCCCTTTTGAGCGAGAACCCGGGTCATCTGTGCTTATGCTAGGATTTGAAGCATTGCTTCTTTGCAGTGGAGGTGTTCAGGTTGCAGATTGTAGGCATTCTCTCCCTGTTGCTAAAAATTAATCTCTTTTTGTCTCTGCAATATCTGTGTATCTCTCCACATGTTCATTTATTTATCACAACCTGGGAATCAGTGCAGGCATGATGTTCTGTCCTTATTTGGGGGAATATAAATAGAGCAATAGGACTGACCCAGAGACCAGTGATTGTGCTAGTAGTGAAGTGTATACACTTGCGCATATATCTCACAGTTATCTTTATTACATTACATGTATTTACATGTACAGAAAGAAAACAAGGAGCATGGGAGGAAGGAAAGGAAAGGAAAGGGAATGAAATGGAAGGTAAAGGAAGGGATGGGAAGAAAGGAAAAAGAGAAAGAAAGAAAAGGAAGGAAGGAAAGAAAGAAAGAAAGAAAGAAAGAAAGAAAGAAAGAAAGAAAGAAAGAAAGAAAGAAAGAAAGAAAGAACAAATGAAAGGGCCCTGAACATCCTGTTCATCCATGGCTTCTTTACACACACACACAGACACACAGACACACACACATACACACCATACATATTTCCATACAAAACAGGAAATCCTCCAATGACACGCAAGTTTTCATTAAACAAATAAAAAAATAAAGATTCCTTCCTTCTCAGTGAGAGAGTGCACAGCAATAACTTGCTAGTGAGTCTCAAGAGACTGTACCCAAAGCAATCAGCACCAGTCTAATACCCATAGCCACTCAACACTGAGGAAAAATAAGATTCTATTGTCTTCATAAGAAACATATGCAAAATCTTCAGCAACTGTCTTAGTTGATACATTGTGTCAACTTGCCTGAATTAGTTGTGGGCCAGTTCTCAGTGTGGAGGCCCAGCCCTGGAGGTGGGCAGGGCCCAGAAAGTGAGAAAGGCTTCCCACGACCCTGCCCCATTTCCTGCCACCCTGCCCCACGTTGAGAAGACTGAATCTTCAGAGGAGCTTGATCTTCTCAGCTGTGCCACTTCGGAGGCGCTCGGATCTTTGCCCTGAAGTGCAAAGTCCAGCTGTCTTCCCAGTGAGCATAGAAGGAAGAGAGAGGCTTGATGGGTGCTGCAGCTGAGGCGCCTCTGGTTTTCATTGTTTTCTGCAGCCATGAACTGCTGTTATTTGCCTTGGGGCTAGCAGAATATGGACTGAACAATCCAGTAACTAGTGAGCTAAATAAACCTTTCCTTCCTTCATTTTGAATGCCCAGTATTTGTCCAGAAACAAATAAAGAGAAAGACAGCAAACCTGCCTGCATTAATTAGTACTTTTCTTTGCCCTTTAAGTACAGAACTAATGTGAAGCATTCCAAATGTACATCTTTGTAGTATTATAAATTTATTTCATTTATATTTAATTAAATAAACCATCTCTCCCTCTATAGCTATTTTGGTTAGTGATTTATCAATTTTATTTATTCTTTCAAATAACTGATACTTTCAGTCGTTCATTCTTGTTATTGTTTTCGTCATCTCCATTGCATTAATTTCTCCTCCAATCTTTGTTCCATGCATTCCTTAACCGTTGGGATTGACTTGCTCTTCTTTTTCTAGAAGCTTGAGTTGCAGCATAAGGTGATTTATTGGGGCTTGTTCTGTTATCTTAATGTGTGAGTTTACCACTATAAAGTTACCTCTTAAGACAGCTTTCATTATACCACATAGGTTTCCATAAGTTGTATCTGCATTTTTGTTTAATTGTAAATGCTTTTAATTTCTTCTTTATTTTCATGTGTGACCCACTGGTTGTTTAGGAGTTTGTTATTTAACTTCGATGTGTTTGTTGTGTTTTGTGGCTTCTTTTGTCAATGATTTCCAGTTTCATTGAGCCGTGGTCAGATAGCATGCATGTGATAACTTAAATTCCTTTGTGTTTGATTAAGCATGTTCTGTGTACTAGTATAAAGTCTATTTTGGAGAACATCTTTTGTGCAGCTGAGAAGAATGTGTATTCTGTTGTAGCTTGGTGAAATGATTTTCAAAGATCCATTAATGTCATTTTTTCACAGGTTTGATTTAGTTCTATTTTTTTCACCTAATTTATCTATCTCTGCGACAGTGGCATGATAAACTACCTCTCTACAATTGTATTATTGTTCATTTGATTTTTCATGTCTGTTAAATTTTTTTCTTACATAGATGTTCCTGAATTGGGTGCATATATATTTATAATTATTATCTCTTCCTCTTTCAGTTTTCTACCACGTAGTGGCCTTCTATATCAATTTTACTCCCATTTGGTTCAAAGTTGACATTGTCAACAACTGGCATAGCTACTGGTTTTCTTTTTGTTTTCCTTTAGAATGAAGAATTGTTTTCCATCCTTTGACGGTCAGTCTGTGAATTTCCTTTTAAGTTAAATGTGTTTGTTGCATGCAGCATATTGTTGGATTGTTTCTTAATCCACTCTAATCAGTTTCTTTTGTTTGGTGATTTGAGACCACTTACATTGATGGTTATAACTGATATGTATTGGCTTATCATTGTCATGTTATTTTGGTGCTATAGGTTCTGTACTTCTCCCCTGTCTTTAATTACTTACATTACTTGTTGGTTCCTTACTGTTTTTCTTGAAGCTGTGGTTGTTTCTGTCTCTATCTAGAATATCTTTCTATACTCTGTAGGGTTGGTTTGGTGGTCATGATTTTCTTCAGTTGTTCTTTGTCACAGAAGGATCTTATCTCACCATTGAATTTGATAGGTAGTTTTACAAGATGCATCAATCTGAGTTTCAAAGTTTTTTTTTCCTTCATGACCTACAATACTTCACTCCAAGCTCTTCTTGATTTGATGGGTTGTGTTGAGAAATCTGCTGTGATTCTGATGGGCTTTCCGTTATAGCTGATCTCTTTCTTGTCTCTAGCAGCTCTTAATATTCTCTTCTTTTGCTCAGTTTCTGAGATCTTGATTATTATGTGTTTTGATTATGGCTGCATGGATTTCTTTATGCCTCACTCAACTGTATGCCAGATTATTTTCTCATGTTTGGAAAACTTTCTGCAGGTACTTCTGCAAATAGTCTTGTTTATATTATTTGTTATATCTCATGCTATTTCACTGACACATTATTCTTAGTTTATTTTTCTTTGTGTCATTTTGAGATGCTAAATTATTATTTCCTGTTTCTGCATTAGTTTTAAGAGATCTTTCCTTTTACATTCATTACCTGCATAGCTGTCTTCGAGCTAAAGCTCTATCTTCAGTTTCCTTCAAATATTTGCCAGCTTTCAACAGAATTCTTAATTTCCTGGATATCTGTTTGAATCTCTTTCATGCATTCTAATTATTTCCTATATTGTTCATTCAGTGTTTCCATTATTTTTTATTCTTCTCTACTTTTTAGCTATGCTGAACAATTCTTTAACAATTATTATTTCTTTTCTCACCTGAGAGATCATTTCTGATTTTATTTCTCCTGTAGCCTGATTGGCTTGTTTCTTTACTTGAGTTCCTATCATTTCAGAAATTTCAGGTGTGTATTTTTTAAGTTCTTTAATGTCCTTATCTTCTCGATTTGTTCTGGGGGGCTGGAGAATTGAGATTGCCCTTTGTCCCAGTGTTTTGCCATTTTTAAATTTCCCAATAATCATCCAAATTTAGTAGTGGTAGGAGAGTGATGAGAAGTGAGTCAGTAAGGTTTCTGATACAGTGAAGTGATGGGTAGGATTCGCCAAGTCGCCCCGTACTACTGGGGGTAACTGGGTGATATTCAGCTAAGCTGTAATATGGGTTTGGGCTGGATTTACCATGATCTCACAGGCCTCCTAGAACCCTTGTAAGTTCTTAAAATGCTAGACCAGTGGCAACACAGGCCCCATGACTATGCATTGTGGGCCAAGGGTCAGAACTTAGAATAGTCCTGTGGGTCACCCAGAATCCTCCATGGTTCTTAAAAGGTTGGATCAAATGCCAGGAAGTCTCCATGACTGTGTGCAGTGGGCCCACTACTCCTGCTTGCCAGAGTCTAAAATATCTCTTTTAAATAAATATGAACAGATCCATGCTAGAATATGTTAAGGTTTTAAAAAAGTACTTTATGATATTGCATTCTACTTGAAATCTGCCTTTTAAGCTTTTAGGTTAACATTTTGAATAATGTTCCTTTAGTTACAAAACTAGAGTACAATACTGTACTTACTATTTAATTAACACTACTGGCAATATAGATTATTTTGATTTTTTAAAAAGTGTATTTGGTTATGACAGGATCTCACTCCGCAGCTCAGACGCATAGTGAGCCTCCTGTTTTCAGCCTCTCCAGGGCTGATACTACGGGTCTACACCACTAGGTAGATTCTGTGGTGAACTGGGCCTACTCTGCCACTCTGCAGACAGGGCTAGAGTGGCATGTGTGCTGGAGACAGAACCGTGCTTCCTGCACTTGCGTAAGCTTGCCTACGTATGCGCTTTACTCAGCTGAGCTAACTCGCTGGCTCCTAGATTATTTTCAGATGTGAAATTTATGAGTGTTTTCTTCAAGTTGAAGTGATTTTTTTATTATTATTATTATTTTTAATGTGTTTGGTACAAGGTCTCACTATGCAACTCAGAAGCATAGTAATCCACCTGTTTTCAGCCTCCTGAGTGCTGGGATTATAGGTGTGTGACATCGCGCCCAGATTTGATGGTTGGAGCAGTGACTCGGGGTTGGGACCTGCATGGCATGTGGTGCCAAAAATCAAACCACAGTCCTTACACTTGACTAAGCAGGTACTTAGTCCACAGAGCTGTCTTGCCAGCCCCTAATTTAATGTAAAATATGTATGATTGGATTAATTTGTAGAAAACATTCTGAAATTACAATTAGATCCCTTTTTACTTTCTGTGAGTGTACCTAATATGATTTTGAGGAAGAGTTGAAAATATGGATAAAACACATTATAAACTGAGGTATAAAATCTTTAATTAATAATGATCATCCTTTAAGGGTGCAAAGTTAAAACTTTAGGGCTGGCCAGATAGCTCAGAGGATTAAAAAACCTGCAAGCAGGCTCAGGGGCCAAGGATCTAATCCCCAGGCCTAAGTGCTGGCCCCACCCCAGGGGTGCACTGACACAGCAATTGAGAATGGGTGTGATGCTGCATGCTTATAATCCCAACTCTTGGGAGGCTGTAAACAGGCAGATCACTAGTAGTCCAATCTAGTAGTGAGACCTGAACACCCTGAAGATCTTTCCCTAAAATACAAAATAAAAGTTAAAATTTTGATGTTTCATTTTTTTATTCACAAATTTTGAGAAAATAAATGATTTCATCATCTTTTTTTTTCCTTTAAAAACTCCATAGCTAAATACACAGAAGATTTAAGGCTTCACTGTTATAGATGTCAGCTAATTCCTCAGGGTTCTGGAGAGTCTTCAGGGTTATGCCTGTTCATTTGCGTGTCTTTTTTTTGAGAAATCTTCTTAGACTACTGCCCAGTTTAGTTATACTGTTTGTTTCTTTCTTTGCTATTGAATTTCAGGAGCTCTTTATGCATCTTAGATATCAATCTCTCTTCAGATATATATTTTGCAAACATTTTCCACTTACATTTTCATATTTTGGCATAAGCCAGAGTTACTTAGAAAACCCTTTTAGATGACATAGTAATGGCAGATCTGCACTGGAAAACAGTGAACAAGAACATACATGGATCAATACAAGTAGTCATTACATTCATGGACATTGTTCCTACAGCATTAGGAAAAATGGTCATTCAAAATGATGCAAATACACAAGAAATTTACACTTAGCAATGCATTTGGCATTATAGATACAAAGAAATATAGTCAGGAAGTAAAAGAACTACTCACTAAAAGATGAAATTTGTTACTATTTTTTCTACAATGAACAAAAAGTTAACGTATTATGATTTCCTGTATTCAGATTAGAAAATATTATATAGAATATGAAATTATTAGGCATTTATATTACTTGAGCAGCACATTGTTGGATATGTATTTTTATATGTCTCTAATTTATTTTTTATTTAATATATGTTTGGTATAGGATATTACTATTCAGTTTTGACTCAATGATCCTCCTATTTCAGCCTCCCTAGTGCATGGATTACAAGTATACACCATCATGCTCAATCTTTTTCTTTTTTTGGGGGGGGGAGGGGTGAACCAGGGATTGAACTCAGGCCCTTGCGCTTGCCAGAGAAGCACTTATTCTCTTGAGCCATCTCCCCAGCCCCAGTGCTCAGTCTTGACTGCCAGCTTGGAGCACCTGGGGTAGGGATGGTATGGCATGTGGTACCAGGAATCGAACCCAGGTCCTTGTGTTTGCCTATGCAGGCACTTAGACTGCTAAGCTATTGCCATAGCCTAATAGGTCTCTAATTCCATTTGTATTAATTTGGAGTAAATATGACTCACTAGCTGAATATTCCCTAAGATTATTCACTTAATGGAGCTGTGATGTCTAATACCGAAACCTCTATAGACCATTTTATTAATTTGCAGTTTCACACATGCACTAGGGCAGTTAAAATACATTTTCTCATAAAAGGGCAGTACAGTGTTTGTAAGTTACAGCAGATAATGTCTTCTCTATGGTGAAACAGCCAACATTTGAGAGCACAGCTCTTAAAAATGAAGGAAACCTTAATGCTCTCAAACGTTGGCTGTTTTGCCCCTGAGCATACATTAAACATTGTATCTGGACACTATCGATTTTTTAATAACTATGAAAGATGTCATTGACATCTAGGGTTGAAGTTAAGGATGCTGTTAAGCATTCTGTACTTTAAAAGGACAGCACTTGCAACAAGGAATTATCAAATCAAAAATGACATTTGTACATCTGTCGAAAATGCTTCTTCAGACAGAACAACTTCTGCAGCATGTAGTTAGTAGGAAGCAAAAGTTATGGACACAGTTATCTTTACCACTTACTGACTGATGTATGTAAGGAACCTCAATCCTAAATAAATTATGACTATATAAAAATGTCTGCAGACTTTCTTTGATGAGCAGGACTGTGAGGCATGACCCAAAATGTGTTGAGCATCCTTGGATGACTCTAATGTACCCATGTGTGGAATCTCCTGGAATAAGAACCCACAACACTTTTAAAGTAAGTCTGTGAGTCAAGACAGTAATGATGGCAGTCACCTAATAAATTATAGAGATGTGGAAGATGTGCAAATTTTCTGAAAAAAAGAAAACACAGAGGGCTGGGCAAATAGCTAAGCAGATTAAAGCTCCTGAAAGCAGGCACAGGGGTGAGGGGTTCAATACCAAGGCCTTCCATGCTAGCCCCACCCCTGGGGAACACTGAGATGGCAATGGATACTGGGCATGGTGGTGTGCGCCTATAACCTCAGCACTTGAGAGGCTGTAAACAGGAGAATCACTTTGAGTCCAATCTAATATTATTGAGACGCTTTCCTAAAATACAGAAAAGGAAGGAAAAGAAAGAAAGAGAATATGTTTATCTTTCCCAAAATGTCTGTACCGTTATATTGCAGGGTCCAAAATTATCAGAACACACAGTGAGTGCACCACACACTTAGGATTCCAGTGAGAAGAATGACAGTGAGGTTGGATAATGAAGGCATATAAGCTTTCCTCTTCAAAGTTCATGAGAACATTGTCTGTATCTTTTCCCTATTGGCAATGAAATACACCTTAGGATCAGTAGAATAGATGAGAATATAGAGAGGCCTCTGTGAAAATTCTGAGCCACCTGATCTTTGACAAAGGGGCCAAAACGCTTACTGGAAGAAGGATAACCTCTTTAACAAATGGTTCTGGAAAAACTGGCTTTCTACATGCCAAAAAGTAAAACTTGACCCAGCTCTATCACCGTGCACTAAGCTAAATTCAAAATGCATTAAAGATCTAAACATTAAAACCGAAACACTCAATCTCCTGGAAGAGAAATTTGGAGGAACTCTTGAAGACATAGGGGTAGGCAAAGAGTTCATGAAGAAACATGTATTCTCTTGGGAAACACTTGAAAGAATCAACAACTTGGATGAACTCTTATTGAGAAGTTTTTATACATCTAAAGAAATTATCAACAAAGTGAAAAGACAACCCACAAATTTGGAACAAATCTTAACTAATAAGCACTCAGACAAAGGTCTGCTCTTTAAAATTTATAAAGAATTAAGACATGTTATGACCCTCAAATTTAAAGACCCAATCCAGAATTGAGCACCTGAAATGAATACACAGTTCTCAGAGGATGAAATTAAAGGAGCAAATAAATATATGAAAAAATGCTCCACATCACTAGCCATCCGTGAGATGCAAGGTAAAACCACACTAAGATACCACCTCACTCCAGAAAAAGTGGCTGTCATGAAGAAATCAACCAACAACAAATGTTGGAGATGATGTGGGGAAAAGGGAACACTTCTCCAATGCTGGTAGGAATGTAGACTGGTGCAACCATTGTGGTGATCAGTGTGGAGACTCCTCACAAAAGTAAGACTGGAAATCCCATTGAAGCCAGCTATCCCACTACTGGGAATTTTCCCAGGGAACTGAAAACATCATATCATAGTGATATATGTGTACCTATGTCTATATCAGCACAATTTGTAAGAGCCAAATCTTGGAAACAACCAAGATGCCCATCACATAGGAATGGTTGAAAAAGATGTGGTATTTTATACAATGGAATATTACTCAGCTATAAGGAATGATAAACTTGAAGCATTTATATTGAAGTCGATGCCACTTGAAATATACTCATAAGTGAAATAAACCAGACACACATGTGAAAATATCATATAGTCTCCCTAGCATAAAAAGTCAAAAGAAGAAATACAAATAGAAATGTATAACCACAATTAAAAAGAATTTAGTCAGAGAGTTAGGGTAAACTGAATTGCATATGTTGCAGGAGACTAATCAGCTCATCTTTTGGATGGTTAACAACCTACATTCATAGATCAAAAATTGCCAAAATGGAAAGGCTGCAAGATCAGCCAGTATATTGTCTGTAGCCTTTCAAGGTTAGTGAAGTCTCAGTTAATAGGAGAACCTGTACTATTATAACATCGTGGAACTCAGTTGTGCCCCAAATTCTCTGATCATGGAGAATATTCAGCCACAGAGGAATGCAATCAATGATCTATAGTGTGCCTAAAAAGAGTCACAAGGAGAGAAAACTTTCTCTCAGGCTTTCACAGAGAGCACGCTGGTCAAGCAATGGCCGTGACTCATCCACATGGCTGACACTGAAAAATGATCTACAAAGTGAGGTATGGAGTTATAGAATAAACCCTGAGGGGAGCTGACTGACATCATCAGATACAAAAGTTATTTTTTTTTGTTATGTGGTCTTGCTTTATCTCAGTCTTAACCATCCAGCAGAAAAGTATAAAAATGAGGTATATAAAAATAAGGCCATAATAATAAGCTGAGCTGTAAATGGCTCTAATCAACAATTTTGGATAACCCATTTTATTGTGGACTGCTGGACTGCGTTGGATTGTTTCATTGAATACAAGCACCTATAATAATTGAATGACAATAGTATACCCATCTTTGACAGAACTAACCAAGAAAAGGGTATATGAAGGAAGAATAATTCTGTGTTTGCATAAACAGCACAGTTAGGATAAATATGCCATGCTTCTGCATAACTCTATGAGAAGCAAGATTTGCACTAATAGCGTTTGGACAGCATATCTTGTCTGCTTCTTGTACTATGGATAACCACTAGGAAAATAACAATGTAAAAAGTATTAATTATTGAAACTGTACTATAATTCAGCTTTAAAAAATGAGAGAAGTATATAGCTACATTCTCTTAATTCATTGATTAGAGGCATCTGCTCTAATAGTGTTTGTAAATCGAATAGTATGCATACACCTTGTACAACAATAAAAACCCTACGAAAACAGTATGCAATGTAGTAATTATAGAATCTGTCCTACTAATTTCTTTTGAAACTGTCTCGTTGCTATTTGTTCTTCAATAAGTTAAAAAAGAAGTAATAAATGCCATATTTTATTTTAGCAGATCTGTATATCTTGAATTTAAAAAAGATACATGAATTGCTACTAGCTGATATTGTTGATTTGTCACTTCCTAATACAGATATTTTTCATTAGAAGTTAAACTAGTTTTCCCTCATGAAGACTAATTAAAATTTCAGACATAAATGCATTCACATTTGAAAACATTTATCTTGATCCACTAAGAAAAGAATCACTAGGGGATGGAGCTCCGGCCCTTGCACTTGCCAGCTAAGTGCTTATTTTATTGAGCTATCTCCCCATGTCTCATTTTGCAATCTTTATTACCAGTATATTAGTTTCTTTTTGGATTAAATGAGTTCCTATAAAGGAAAAGAATGTTGGGTTCTATTTTTTGTCCAATCTAGTAATCTGTGCCTCTTAATTGGGGAGGTGAGGCCATTTGTATTAAGTTTTACTACTGAAAATATAAACTTATTTCTGTCCTTGGGTTATTTTTTTGATATGGACTCAATGATTTTTGTTTCTTTTCATTTAATCACCTACCTCACATAAAGTATTTATTGGACTCTGACTTTTTGGCTTTTTTGGTTGTTCCCTCTGCATAGTATGGAATTCTTTTGAAAATATTGAACATTTAAAATAAAACCAACAGGACAGGCCAAATAGCTCAGTGACTGAAGTGCCTGTTTTAGGTAGATGTAGTGGCCTGAGTTTGATCCCTGGCCTGCTGTTCCGACCTTGACTCCAGTGAATGCTGAGAATTCACTGGGTATAATTCAAAGTAGGTATAGTGGTGCTCACCTGTAATCCCAGCACTTGGGAGGTTGTAAAAGTGAGAATAACTATGAGTCCAACCCGTATAGTGAGACCCTGTAGACCCTGTACTAAATACATTTTAAAAAATAAAAAATAAAACTAAAAAAAAAATAAAAAAAAACCAAAATCATTAATTTTTTTTCTTTGATCAGAATTCAAAATATAGGTAGGCTAGTAATTATGATTACAGTGGAAATAACATTATATTACTCAATCTTCTATTGCGCATGAAAGAATCGTATCTCAGACCTGCAATAAGATTTCTCCAGGGTACCCTTAGACTGCATCCTTTTAACCAATCATTTTTACCTAATTCTATGTTATTTCTCACTTCTTGGAAGTGCTACTGCTTCTTAGATTTCCTGCCATCCTAGCTTCCTTCCTTTCCTTTCATCTTGATGACTGGGTCTTCAGGAGCTCTTTTTGCCATCTCTTTTTCTTCTTCAACTGAAAGAGAACATTTTCAATTACTGACCTCTTCATTCTTAAATGAAGTTCATTCACTGGAAATGCTGGCAGTAATAAACTCTAAGTTATTGTCCCACAAACTGCTGAGCCTAAATAATCATTGAAATGTTTTGAAGCCTTTGAAGAACATTGTATCAGAGTTTTACTCCTACATGGTACCCAGCTGCTGGAAGTTGAAACAAAGTCCTTTAAAATACAGAAGCATAAACTGGAAAAACATCACAAAAGAGACATTCAGTGCTCATGACTCTCTATAGTCCCGGTCTCCAACATTCTACAACAATTATGACATTAACAAAAGCTTAGACACAGAGAAAAATTGTACTGATGACTGATTTGCTTGTTCTTCATCACTTGGCACAAAAGCTTTATGAAACTGCAGCCCATTTCTGAAGAACAGCATGTTTCCAGAATAAGTTTACTCTGATTTTCAGGATGCTTCAGTATTAGTCATGAAATGGCACATGGCCCTCAAAATATATTAACAAATAATTTTAAATTAGTAACACTGCTCAAACACTCACAGATTTGTCCAGCAAAAGACCCTGTAAACTACCTCTTGTGCCCTTTAGATACACATTTAAAGTTTTTAAAGAATTTCCTTATTTCATAGTGGAAAAACAAATACCAGGCCCTTGTTGTACTTTACTGTGTACATCCTTGAAATCTGCAATATTCAATTCCCATACAATTACAATTATTGTATTTTCCTGTTGGATTGTTCCTTCAACTAATGTATAGTATCCCTCTTTGCCTCTTCTGATAAGATATAGTTTGAAATTTAATTCATCTGGTAAAGATATTGCTACCCATTTCTTTTAGAGTCTTGGAACATCGTATATCATTTTCCAATCTTTAATTACCCATCTATTAATTTCTTTTTGGATTAAATGAATTCCTATAAAGGAAAGAATGTTTGGTTCTATTTTTTGTCCAATTTACCAATCTGTGTCTCTTTACAGGGGAGTTGAAGCCATTTTTATTACTGAAAATACAAACTTACTTCTGTCACTGGATTACATTTTTGGTATGGACACAATCTTTTCTCTTTCATTTAATCATATACCTTGCTTGATACATTTATTGGAGTCTCACTTTTTGGCTTTGTTCCTTGTTCTCTTTTCTGGCATATGCTTGAGAACATTTTGATGTGCTGGTTTGATGTTCACGTATCTTTTAAGGTACTCTTCGTTGTGGAAAGTCCTTATTTTACCATCAATCTTGAAAGATATATTTTCAGGATATATCAGTCTGATTCAGAAGTTGTTTTCTTCAAAAAACTTAGACACTTTACTTTTAACATTCAGGCCTTTAAAGATTGTGTGCAGAAATCTGCTGTTGTCCTCAAAAATCTACATTTTTTGTGTGATTTTTGTTTGCTTCTTTGTTTTCTCTAACACTATTTAAGATTCTGCCTTCTTCTGTAAACCTGGGACATCAACGAGGATGTCTTGTGGGAAGTTTCTTTTATTGCCATTGTTATTTAGTGCTCTGTAAGCTTCACTTATATTGAGTACTTTCCTCATAATTGGGAAGTTTTCTTCTGCTATTCCTGTAAACATATTTTTATTCCATGTGTATTCTCTTTGTAACTCCAATTAATTTTCAGTTAGTCTTTGTTCCACCATCTAGAAGCTTTTTAATGTGTTTTTGTGTTTTCTTCTCATTTTTATGTCTTCCTTGAGTAAATCGTAATGGATTTCCATTGTGTCATCGATCTATGAAACCCTGCATTCACTGCTGTCATTTCCTGGGTCTAGGAATTCATAAAAATTTATCTCTGGTAGTTTTGTTTAATATCTTTTCATGGATTTTCTATCTGTGCCTAATATTTGCTGATGTTTTAAACAGTTTGGGTTAGCTCTTCCAATTTTTTCTCCTCCCTTGTCTACATTGCCAATTTTTGTGTGTCAGCTGCACTGATTACTGATGTGTTCTCGCTGAATTTTCCATGTTTCTTTACTTCTTCCTTAATCACTTCCTAAGTTTCAGCCATCTGGGTTTTGTTTTCCATTTTGCGGGTTCACCTCAGACCTTTGAGGGAAAGATGTGAGTCTTTGGGGTATTTTTTTGCTGTGTTCTATTCATGTTCTTATCGTTACTATTACTGCTATTATTATCATCATTATTATTTTGTGCTGACATTGAGAACAAATAGAGGGACAAGAGATTGTTGTTGTCAGGAAGATCTCTTAAAATTCTATTTTTCTTTTCAATATGTTCTTGATATCTTGCACAAAGGTAGTCTACCCCTTCTACCTACTGAATTCAATTGTATTGGACTTGTCAGTGTGTTGTAGTTTATTAGCATGGCCGTCATTTTGGGGACTATATTCTGATCACTGTTGTCCCCCTGCACCACCATCTGTTGGCCATGGGGGCAAGGAGTGTGTGCACAACACTGAAATTATTATCCTGCTTTTGGTTTTACTGGATGTCTGGGTTGAAACTGTCTCACACTGCTGCACACAGAGAGGAAAATAGCGTGACCTGGGTCTGCTCAGTCTGCCATCACAGTCCTCGCACCGTGCCAGTTTCCTTCTGCTTTCAGTCTGGTCCTCTCCCGAGCTGGCATAGACTCTGGATCTGCGGCTGGGCCTGCGATTGTCTTGTGTCCCTTCACAAGAACTTTGAACACTAGTTTTAGTTCATATACGTATTTTTTAAATTATTTATTTATTTTGTATTTTTTGGCAAAGCTCAGGCCCTTGCGCTTGCCAGGGAAGTGTTTATTCTACTAAGCCACCTCATCAGCCCCCAGTTTATGTCTTTTAGATTATCTTATATTCTTTCTCAGTGTGTTAGATTTTATTTTTCATACTTGCCTCAGGCACCTAAGCACTTTTTAAAAAAATTAATTGACTTTATTGATACATTTTAGATATGCAAAATGATCACATTAATTTTAAGAAATTTTTACCTGTACAAAATATGTTCTCATTTTTTCTGCTCCCCTCTCCTTTCTTAAATCTCTCTTCCCCTCCTACTTTACAAAAACTTTGCTCTCTCTTTTTTCTTTTCATTTTCTTTCCATCTCTTCCTTCACTAATTCCCTTTCTTACTCAAATATTTTCTTCTTATTTTACAATATACACTATACATTTTGGTAACTATTTATAGCTTCCATTTCTCTTACTAGAGAAGCTGTGCAATATTTGAATTTGGGTCCTATTTATTTTACTCAGGAGTGTGATCTCAAAGTCCCTCTTTTAACCTAGGAATATCTCATTTATTCTTTATGACAGAGCAGTGCTCCAGTGTGGAACAAGAAACACATCTTTATTCTTTTATCAATTGTAGGTATTTGGGCTCTTTCCAAATGTAATTTGTACTTCTTGAAAATGCTTTTTTGTTGATTATGTTTCCAACATATACACTTGGAAGGATAGGTTAAAATCATAGCATTACCGTGATTGATAAATTAAATCAGATTAAAATAAACAGGTTTATCGTTGGTATGATATACTTAGAAATTTTTCATGCACATATTAATCAGCCTTGAACCAAAGCATCTAACAAAATTTTGCAATTCTTCAGTGGGTGTAGTGTGTCTTTCAGGACAGGGGAGGCAGTCATTGTTTTTGTTCTGTTGTAATTTAAATCTAGTTAGTGAGTCTGTCAGCAAGAAAATATAATGGACTTTGGAATTGAAAATTAGAATGTACCTAAAAGGTTAATACTTCAAGGGCAATTATTTGGGGGATAGAAGGCAAGGTTGAACTAATTGCAATTTAAGAATAAGGGCACTGTGTGTTTTACAGGGTGTCCCAGGACATCATATTCATAAATACCCACTTATATGTCCAATTTGTAATTCAAGGTCTCAGTTTTGACTAACATTATAATTTTAATAAAATACTCAATAAGGTTGTGAATTAAACATAAACACATTGACTCGAGGATGAAACTTGTCTGAACACTTGAAAATTCAGCTGTGTGCCTTAAGGAACTTTGAACTCAGATTAATCAGGAAAATGATCCAGTTTTCTAGGCATGATATTAGATGAGAATGTAAAACCATCCACTAGTTATTTTCTTTCAAATTCTTCATGGTCTTATATTATACAAAACTCTGGGCCATTGTTGTTAGATGATTGAAGTCTTTGTTTTCCCCAGTGCACCAATTTAAGATCTAACGTAACTCCCATCCACTAGGTACTTCACTGTAGGCTTTTTCATGTGCTGTTTCAAGAAAGTATTTTTCCAATGAAATAAGAATGCTAGTCTTTTCTTGTCCACTGGCAATGAATTTATTACTGCCTTCAAATCTAATCAGTGCAGAGAATCTGCTAAAAATTTAAGAAATATGCTTCTATTTTCTAGAGGCACTTCTAATATAAAATGCTGTGTTGTTCAGAATTTGGTTACGAAAGCTAATATCACAAATTTTTGTGTAGAAATTCATAAGCATACAATGACCAGATCAACAAAGGTAAGAAGAAGGCTGCAGTTTATTTGTGAGAACATTGCTGAAGACATAATAAAATTCAAAAAATCTGGACATTTCCACATATTGGCACAGATTGCAGAATTAGATACATGCACAGGTCAATCTGCAGTTTTTCTAGAGCTTTCTCTAGAAGCTTCCTTAGGAAATCATGTCTATACATCTACAGGCAGTCACTTCTAATAAATAATGAATCCTTTGCAGTCTTCTTTAAATCTCACATGAAATCTTTCTTTGACAAACATTAATATAAAATGACACATTGAAATACCTTTGCAACAGGTACTTTAATACATAACCTGAGTTGTAGAGATTTTTTAAGTATTCACATTGCCACCAAATTTTGTAATATCTTGTGAGAAGCTTCTGTCTTCTTAAAATTTGTGTTTATCTGATATAAAAACCATAAAATCATGCACATTAATGGCAACTACATAAAAGTTTATGTAATTTAAATATACATTTATGTAGATATTTCACTTTTAATGTGAAATTAAATATATGTGTCTCCTTAAATAGTTATTTGTTTATAAGGAAGACTTTCCAGTTTTCTTTTCTAATTTTGAAGTATATATATTTCATTATTATTTGACTATTACAAATGGGAACTTCTTGCTCCATTCTGCTTATAACCTACTGTTTTAACAGAAAAACTTTCCCTAACATTCACTTTTTAATCTCCCAATCTTTTGAGAAATAGCACTCCATTCTTAACTTCTATGAAAACTACGTTTTGGATTTCATGCATGAATGAAATCATATAATGTTTGCTTTCTATGTTAGTATTTTGCAATTCATTACTGAACTCCAGTTTCATCCAAGTTTTCTCAAATGACAAGATTTCATACTTTTTAAGGATGAATTGTATTCCATGCTGTTTTGACTTGTATGTGATGTCCCACAGCCTTGTGTGTTCATAGGTGGGGCTTTCTAGAGGTTGTTGTTCCTAGGGTGAGTGATGCTGAGATTCTGTTGTGTGATGATAGGTTTAAATTGAGTAATGCTAGAAGCAAGAGTGCATGATTACTACAGAAATCGACTGATTGGGTAAGCATAGTCCTGGTGTGCATGATAGAAAGGCCCACCTTGGGTGCAGGTGCCACCACCCAAAAGGTAGGTAGTTTGGGAGAAACAAAAGGAAGAGGATTCAGCCTCACTGAGCACTGTTGCTCGCTGCTTCGCTGTTGCCTGCGTACTGGTATAAACTGTTCCTCTTTATCAAAGTCCATTTGCCATGGAGCCGGCCAGCTAAGGAATGACACCTCCGCAAATGGTGAGCTGCAATGAACCTGGCTTCTTTTAACTTCAGACGTCTGACGTTTTGTCTCAACAATGAGAAAAGTAACCAAAACACAAAATATACATGTACAACATTTCTTTCATTCACTCATTAGTTGCAATTAGTATTGCCAAATGTCTAAATTATTTAAGTTACCATATTGTGTTTCTTAATTATAATATCTTAGCATTTATCCCAACTAATTAAAATAATATTTTTAATAATGTTCCTATATTGTTTTAAATTTACTTTTACTTAACATTCTGATATTATATGAATTCAGGGTAATATTTCTCCAACATTTATCTTGGGTATAGTCACTTCTAGCTTGTTTTCCTCCCACCTGAAGATATGGGGTTGAGAGGAAGGGTATAGTGATAAAAGCCACTTCACTATCTTATCCCTCAATTTAGTGTTATAGTTTTCTTAGTCCATTCATTCCTACTGGCAAAGATTATTCCATTTTTTAAAACTGATTTTAACTATATCAAACAAGAAACTTAGGATGTACTGTGCATCAATACTTAATGAAACCTCTGGGAAAAGAATGACAAATATATTTATCTCTGGACTATTTCAATTTTTTTTTGGCAGAACTGGTGATTGAACTCAGGCAGGCCCTGTGCTTCCCAGGCAAAGCACTTATTCTACTGAGCCATCTCCCAGGTCCTTCAATTTTTTTTTAATTATACCAATTATCATAATTAAAATTTTAAAATAATTTCTAACAGTAATATAATATGCAGTAATATCCCCCTTGGTGTGACTAACCACTTGCCATGTAATGAATCCAGTCTAGCCAAGATTCTTATTTTGAAGCACTAATCCCCAGAGTGACTGTATTTGAAGATAAGGTCTTTAAGAATCTAATTAGGCTTACAAGAAACCTGACTACAGGGTCCCAAGCTGATAGAATAATCCTAATAATAAAGGCAGAGACATTGAAGAATAGACTCCCATACCCCATACCAACACCACAGGAACAGAAGAGGGTTATGTGCTGATCTCAGCAGGAACAGAGCTTCCTTCATAGCAAGGGGGAAATCCTCACTAGAAACAAACCTGGCTGGCACGTTGGCTTCCATCTTCTGGAACTGTGAGAGGAGAGACACAGATTATTTACGCCATCCAATCCAATCTGTTAATTTTTATTTCAGGCTAATAATGACAACCAATAATCACACAACTAAAAATCAACTTTTAAATTAACATTTATTAATATAAGTAAAAAGAAGAGAATTTTTTAAAAAGTATTTGTATGAAGATGTTTATATGCCTATGTGTATATATTTGAATAAGTGAATGCTTTTGAACATAGAGCATACACATATGTTTCATACACTGAATAAGGATTTTCAAAGGAACTACATTGAAGAGTATTTAGTAAGAGTACATGAAAATCATTCTGTTATTGGGCAGCAAAACCTTCTTCTCCAAAAGATGCAAAGTGATGAGTCACAGTATCACAGGTACAATCTTGCAACTGTATTGGTTCAGAACCTTCGCGTTGATTATGTGCCATCTCTAGAGACTTGTTTAATAAAGCCTTGCTTTAATTTTTTATATGAAGGTAAGGTCTTCAGCAGGAGAATGGGCAACAGTGGTGAGAGTGTAGAGTTGACACTGAAAGCAATCTCTAGCAAGTCTGAAATGTGCACAACCTAAATTTAGGGGCTGAAGAGTGATGATAATAGAGTTCATTATACCTAGAAGGTTCCCAGTAGCAAACAAAGAGTTCTAATCAGAACATGTCTTGTTGTACCTAGTTGTTTAGAAAGAAAAGTAGATTTCAGTTGCATTTATGTTTACTCTGCCAACCGTCCCAGTTTATGTTGATGTTCATTAGTGTGCTTTTGGAGTTTTACTTTGGAAATATATTAAAAAATTAGTTTAACTTTCAACTTTGACCTATTGCATCATTTGCTTTTAAAGAAAAGTGCATTTTATGAAGCTAATGGAAATTGCCAGTCAGTGATGAGCGTTTGAAAGGTGCGGCATCCCCAGCGATGAATGTCTGCCTCCGAACCGGCCAGCAGTGCCTTTGCTGCTGCACTCTAAGGCAGGTGCTGTGATCTTCCCATAGAGATACAGTATCAATGCTATTTTCAACTGGCTCACGCTTCTCTGATGACTCATTGTCTCTCTGTAAAGGAATTTATGCACATAGATTGCAGTATCCTAGATTGCAACGTCAGTCCCACCTAACAAAAGCTAGCCTCTGACAGCCTAGAGGGTTGGGACTTCAGATGCTGGAGTGAACTGGTATAAATCAAGCTCCCCAGGAGTAGTTTCTGGGTGGTGCATAATCAGAATTACCTTGCTGGATTGATTCCCATTTGGAAATCAAATGTCAGCTTTTCATTATTTGATTTGCTGTCATTTTTTGTTTTGTTTTCTTGTCTGTTTTTACGTTTGCTTAACATAGAAACGAGCTCCTACTTTTTCCAGGGTCTAAAAGGAAAGATTATAAAATAACAAACATTTAAAATGGTTATAACATTGTGTGTGCTTCAGTTTGGTAACTAGATAAACAGAGACCAAGTTCATTTTATAATTTAAATATGATACTTGCACAGGTGTTTCTTACTGGGCTTTTAGGATACTTGTATCTTTAAAAAAACTGCCTTAACATTTTCAGATCTCTCTCTCTCTCTCTCTCTCTCTCTCTCTCTCTCTCTCTCTGTGTGTGTGTCTCTCCCTCTCTCTCTGGCCCTCTCTTTCTTCTTCTTTACCATGACAAGTCCAAGTTTGCCCCCTAGAAGAGGAGAGGCCACATGAGATAGAACCAAGTCCCACCAGCTAATTTCAGGCTCATACCAGCAAGAGGAACTGAGTCCT
>PVKA01034017.1:0-23826 GCA_004027165.1 Ctenomys sociabilis | reverse complement strand
AAAAAAAAAAAAAAAAAAAAAAAAAAAAAAAAAAAAAAACAACTAAATCCTAATTTGGTAAAGACCTTTTTAGGAAATTATGTGCAAGTACAAAGGAGATATGTCACTATGGAGACACAATTAATGTATTCTCCAAAAGGGAATGTTGGGAGCTCCATTTATGTAGAAATTATGCGTTCAGCTGACTTGAATTTTTGTTTCTGTACACTTGATCTCCACTGAATAAGTTAGTAGTAACCATATTTCATATGTTTGTCTGGCTATAATTTCTTTGGTTACATAAACCTGACATAAATACACAAAAAGCTCTGCAGAGGCTGAACTTTGAGAAAATTTTCAAAAAAAGAGAAAATTTTCATGTACAGAAACCATGGGATGTAAATCATATTAAATGTAGTTCTTTTATTTTTGGTGGTACTGGGGATTGAACTCAGGACCTTGCACTTGCCAGGCAAATACTGAGCTATCTCCCCAGCCCCTAAATGTAGTTCTTGATGACCTATACTAACAACTTTCCCATTTGTTTCTTGTCAAGAAGACACATTTTACTGCCTATGCATTTCAATGCCATGTTATTATTAAAGTCAAATGAGGACCTTTTTAAAAATTTCCTAAGCCTGGTGTGGTGGTACATCCTATAATCCCAACACTTGGGATGCTGAGTCAGGAGGATCACTGCAAATCCAAGGCTAGCCTGGGCTGCATACTGAGCTCACAACCAGCATGAACTACATAGTCAGACCCCATCCCCAAATAAAAAACAAAATAAACAAATAAATCATAGGATTCTGAGTTGGGATTCAAGCATTGTTACTTATTAAGAATTTTCCTAGGTAAATCTACTGTGTAGCCAGGATTAAGAACTACTGCCCAGGATTATATAATCCCACTGCTAACGTTAATGTTTCACTGTCTTTTCAAAAGAACAAGAGAAAGTCTTCATCAGTACTGTGTTGAAATGAGAAATAAGAAAGCAGAGAATAATTAACTTCTTTTTCTTACTAAGAACCATATTCCAAATTGACTAAGTAGCCTCTGGTCATGTTTATCATCATCTTTGTTATCAAAATCAGTGTTGTCCAGGGAATGGTGGGAAGAGGAAAGACCCAGCTGTCGCCGGCGGTTAAGCTCGTGTTCTCGTTGCTCAGCATGGAACTCAGCTTCTTTCAACAAGCTGCCAAAGAGGGGTGGTTTTAAGTTAGACTGTGGGAAGACACATTCTAGATCATCACAGAGTCAGAGCAATTACTTCATGACTATTCACCCATCACTGACTCTTCCCCTTTAAATTGTACAAGTACACCTGCAAGTATAATTCTACTTTCTTAACTATTTTATACTCCTTTTTGTTTCAAAGATAAACAAACTGAGGCTACTTCCTTCAGTCACTTATAAACAAGCAGAACTGATGCCTCTGATTGCTAGTTCACCAACCACCCTTCTTCCTCCGTATCCACCATGAAGCTGTGTTGATGGCAAGTGCATGAGTCAACAAGAGACTGAGCATTTGGCTCCGAATGGAAAAATATTCAGTATCTGGCATTCAAAGGTCCAAAAGTGAAGTGAAGATTTACCAACTAACTAAACAACATTTTTTTAAAAATGTGGGCAAGGGTTCAACAAAAACTAACTTCATATGCATTATTGGCATTATAAATGTATATGTGCTATAGAAAGCAATCTGGTAATGTACCAAGCATCATAAAACAGTCAGATCTTTTAACCGTTAACCCTCAGAAATTTTTTTAAAAATGAAGAATACTATGCACAAAAATAAGTTTTCTACAGAAGTTTCAAACTGAATAAATCTAAATATCTAATGATGGAGGAAAACAAATTATATCTAGGTGAATATTCTATACACTAAAAAAATGATAAATATGTAACTTTATATTAACATGAAAAAGAGCTATTGTATAACCTTAGATCAGAAAGAATCCAAGTTTCATTATGCTTGCACATATATAAATAAATCCGTTTGAATAAAATGAGATAATAGATAAAACATCATGATGGTGATGAGGAGGAGGAGAAAAACAGTAATGTCACTAGTTTTGTCTTCTTTTGTCCTAATTTAACAAACCTGTACTGACTTTCTACTATGTTTCAGCTACTGGGATAAAAGAAATAGAAAAGACTCAATCTCTTCCTTGAAAACTTATTAGTTTTATTACTAATTTTAAAAAGAGAGTACAAATTAGAATTAAAACAAAAAATTATCCCTGGTATGCCATGTTGGCCCTGCTCCTGGGGCACACTGAGACGGCAATTGAGACTAGGCATGGTAGCGTGGGCCTATAATCCCAGTGCTTGGGAGGCTGACAGCAGAAGAATCACTATGAGTCTGATCTGTGCAGTGAGACCCTGTAGACCCTTTACTAAATCTAAAAAAAATAATTACAAGTTTTATAGAATTTTACTTCACAAAGTAATATGAATTTCACAGTACTTGTTGTAATACATAATGTTGTCTTCCAATCCTTTATTCATATTACCAGATATATGCATGTAAAATTGGAAGAAGAAAGAAAAAAAGAAAGAAATGTGTAAGAATCTATACTAATTTTTAAAAATTTGGTCTCCTTAGATATTACACAAAAAGAAAAGCCTAGAAGTTATCATTTCAAACCCTGCCTTCTCTGTCTCATAAGAGGAGAAAACTCCAGCAGGCTGCAGGATTGCCCTGTCTTCCCCAAGGTGTACCTCAATACTGCATTATTCAATTCTCCATCACCTTACTCTTACACACAGGTATCTCCCTCCCTCCTGATTGGTTAATGCTGCTGTCACCCACACCAAGCATCCCTATCTTCACCCCTCACCCTAACCAGAGCCTCAGTACTTGAGGCCTTAAGATGCCTTACTCGGGGTTTAACTTTCTAATCACCAGAATAGAAAATATTTACAGGTTTGTGCTTTTCTGGTCACTACTTGAGTAACTGGAAGTTACTTCTTCCTCCAGCACTTAGCCTAGTGCCTGCACATAACTGGCACTGGATAAAAGTATTTACTGCATGTATGAATGAATTCTTCATCGTGGCAACTGTGTGGGAAAGTGAGCGGTAACATGAGGGCATCCGAAGCCAGACTGAATACAGTTAGATCAAAGCAAAGGCATGGTCTTTGGGACAGCGGGGACAAGTGCCTACAAAGTGCTCAGTACCTAATCACGGCCTCCACGGCGCAGACCAGCTCCTCTGCGCCGCACTCCCGAGTGTTGATGGGGGGCGGAGAGGTCTGATAGAGATGGGTCTCCGCGGCGGCCCCCACCTCGCTACTGTGATGATTCGAGTGACACCTTTTGCAGTACCGAACTGGCCTGTTTCCGTGACGACCGCAGCACCCAGCGGAAAAGCAGGTGACAACTGCTCTTCTGACATGGGAACTGCAGTTCTAGAAGTAGAGAAAGTAACAGCAATTCAAGTTGACTGCTAAAGTAAACGTGGCTAAGAACCAGAGCAAATAGAAAGTTAAGGGGTCACCAGAAATGACAGCACATTTCTAAAGTGCCACTTGTTAACCAAGGCACAGGCTATCACCTAACCGAATAAATTCCAGTAGTTAAGGTGAGTGAGAGATGTTTTCTAAAGACATAAGTGCTCTATTGACCAGTAGGACTGTGGGAAAACTGGATGAGAGGATACTTTTGGATGATTTGAATTTAATGTTCCTAGAGTTTTCATGAGAAACACATACTTATAAAAACAGGATCATTTTCCAGAGAGAGCACAATCACAGGTCACATGAGTGTAGAAAAGAAAAATTGTAACTCCTAGAATAAACTCTTCAAAATTATTTTAACCACCACTCCAAGAGCACACTTCCACGCACTCTGTTTTTGTGGTAAACAAATGTAGGTAGGAACCATGCCGTGCTGAGTTCACCAGGCAGCTCTCTAACCTCCAATCAACACATTCTCTACTTAAACTTGCCACTGGGACACCACAGGGTCACACCAAAATGCAGCCAGAACCACGTGTAGCCATCGACATCAACCACAGGTGAGGAGCCAACAAATGAAGCAATGGAAAAGAAGATAGTGTAGCAAAGGGATTCTGATTGGGGGTTGCTGTCAGAGCTCCTCAATGAGGGGGAGGAGAGAGGCTGTGTGAAGCCATCTGGGAGCTGTCAGGAAGGCCCTGGCATCAAAACAAACCTGTGTGCCCCAAGCCTGTCAGTCACACTGCCACCACATATTATTGTGTCAGAGAGCTTTTCAACCCTTCAGAAGATCTTGTAAAGATATGAACACCTCAGGCACCTAGAATACCCCAGTCTTTAGAAGCTCAGAGCTTGATGAAGATTTGAGAGCCCTCTATGACAGGTGTTCCCAGGAGAGACATAAAGAAATAGGACAACTCTTCATCAAAATGTCCATGGTGCAATGAATTGTCTATGGGGGGCCATCATTTAAAAACAAAGCTTGTTCTACTCTGATTTTAAGGAGGCTTTTGACTTTGGACCCTAATGTTCTAAAACCTCACTTTCTAAACAGATCTCAGGCCAGCAAATTATAAAAGCAAGATGAGACTATACAGTCTACAGTATTTCCCAAAATCTCAGTATCTTCATCAGATAGCTATGTATTTATTATCTTGGAAGTTTAAACTATTTATAATCTGCTTTTTTTTCTTTCTGTTAAAAGTTTTGGGGAAAATTGTTAAAATACATTGTAGTTCTTTCACATTTGAAGCCCTCATCTTTGATATCCAAGTCAGCCCCGGATTATTTTTCCTGTTTTGTGACCTTTCTTTCATACATTAAATTTCATTCTCTAAATTTCATTCTGGAAACACATCAAAATCCTTATTCATAAGAGCCTCTTGCTCACATATCAAACCAATACCATTCTAGCAGCAGTGAAATATGTATCAGGATATATTGCTAGTGTTCATTTTCTTTTCTTTGTCTTCATACATGGGATTGGTACCCTTGTAGGAGGGACTCCAGAGAGCCAACTAGTACCTTCCACCATGAAAGGATACAGCAAGAAGGTACTGTGTATTAGGCTGAGGTCTCCATCAGGCATCAGATCTGCTCATGCCTTCATTTTGGACATCCCAGCCCCCAGAAGTGCTAGAAGAAAATGGTTGTTGTTTCTAGGTACCCAGCTTATGGGGTTTGCTGGAGCAGCCCAAACAGACTACACAGTTATAATTAGTCTTTGTACATTAGGGATTCCTACTTTTATACAAAAAACATGATTTGGCTATGGCTTAGTTGTTAGTTATTAGCAATAATATAATACTAAGGTCTAGGGCTGCCATCTCTCACCCATTTTCTACTGCCCAAATCCTAAATCATTTTCAAATTTTCTAAATTTTGCTATGGATTTTTTGGTGTACAATATATTTTAAAAGGAACTTCCTTTACCGTAATTATCTAGATCAGTGTGAACGTTTTCTACGGCTTTTGTAGAATGTAACACCTAAATTTAGATATACGCAGAAAGCAAAAAAAAAAAAAAAGTTTACAATCTTTCAAAAAGATTCAGTTCTGTAAACAATATAGATACAAATTACATCATCAATCTAGTAGGCTTATAGCTACCTTACAAAAGCAACAAGGATTTATAAAATGTCCACTGCACACCTCAAACAAGTGCTTATTTGTATGAGGTCATTACTGCTGACTGACTGCTCATATGCTCTTTCCTTTTGTTTTGGACTTGTTTGCCTGCATTCAAACCTAAACAGTGACTTATGTCATGCTTGATCCCAATCCCTGTTCTAGAGAACCTTTGTTTTTTCTGTCAGTAAATGGACTCTATTTCCCTTGCTATTGATTCTGAGATGGAATTGTGGATTGCTTTTGACCACTGCAATAGAAATGAGAAACCATGACTTCTAAGCTTGTTTTCAGTCCTCACACCTTTCATTGTTGATGTCTTGAAACACTGCTGCCTTGTGAACTACATACACTAGCCTACTGGGGAATGAGACACCTACCAGAAAGAGGGTGTTCAAATACTCTGGTCCTCCTAGCCATTCCATTCGAGATGCCCCACATGACAGGACATCTTGGAACAGCCAACCCTCAACCTATGCATCAACTATGTACTTCCAAGTATGAGTCCAGGCAAGATCAGAGTAATTTCTCAGTTAATCCCAGGTCAAAGTACCAGCCTACAGAACTATGTATAAATAACTGGCTATTATAATAATGTGTTATGCTTTGTTATATGGTAATTAAGAGAGAAATTAGCTCCAAATAGAAATGCTTTCATAATATAAGCTATAAGCTTAACATATATGGCACTGGTGTTAGGACCAAACGACAAGTGAAAATTAGAAAAAGAGTCAAAATCAAAATGGTAAAAACTGGAAGAGGCAGAGAAAGCATTAGGGAACTGTCTTTGAGAGTTAGTAAAAGGTGACCTATGTTTTACAGTAGTGAACCCACTGGAAAAACTTTGCCTTCAATAACTTGGAAGATAAAAAAGTTTCCTAATAAATTTCAGAATGTAACTAAAGAGATTTCCAGGCAGCATGGTGCCAATGTGTTTCTGCTAACTGCATTTGATAAGGTAGGAGGAGAGAGAAATAAGCTAAATAGAGAATGATTCAGTTGTAAGGCAGACACTATGAGAAATATTTTTTTTAAAAAGTACACATTCAAAGTTAGTGTAGAGTCTAAACCAAATAAAAGCAAAACAGAGGTACATTATCTTTAGATGACTTTAAAATAGTAATAAAATGGGCTTTTTTAGTTATAACTGCTAGATAGATAACCACTCTGAGACCCAAAGCTACAAAACAAAGCCAGTTCACTATGTGAATGGATTCTGTAATTCAGAGCTTCAGACAGGGCACAAACAAGACGGTTTCTCTCTGCTCTGTAAATAGGCAGGACTTCAGCTACCACAATTTGTATGGCTGAGGATGATTCACACTCCTGAGAACTGGAAGAGTTGCTACTAGAAATGGCTTTTAAGTTGATTTCTTCAGTTGCGTATCTGGTAACACATAAGGAAGAGCTGAAAGATGTCTTCAACTGGGTTCTCTGATTAGAGCTTCTATACCTAACTTTTCATGCAGTTTGATAGGATTAGTTTGTTTTCTGTTGCTATAAGAAAATACCAGAGGCTGAGTTCTTTGTAAAGAAAACAGGTTATTTAGTTCATATTTTGGAAGCTCAAGGGAATGATAGGAGCTATTTGGACTCTGGGCTTTTATAAATATGCAAAGATGGGAATGCTTACAGGAGAGGGAGATCAAACAGTGAGATAGGAAAAGAGACTAAGAGGATTCAAGTTTTGTTTTTTTATAACAATTCATTCTTGCAGGAATGGATTATGGTCACCTGAGAATTATGGAGTCCCTCTTAAGGGCTCTAATGGTCTTCTACAAGGCTCTTTCTCCTAGCAGTAGGAACCAAGCTTCTCATACCTAAACTCTTGGAGGAAAATAAAGCCCAAACCAGAGCATTTCAGGTTCTCATGGCCATAATGCCTGGGGCTTGATTGGAAGTATCCTTATAGGAAGAGTTTCAAGAGAACCAGGAATAGGTCTATGCCATTGTGTGACCCAACTTAAGTTATTCAGTCACTACCCCATATGCAAGTTCATCCATATTCAAAGACGTAAGCCAGAGTCTACTCCAGTGAGAAGAGAATCAAAGAATTTTAATGTAGCCACATCAGCCTTTTGGATACACTTATTATATTTCTCTCCCATACAAAATGTACTCTCTCCCTCCCAAATATCCCAAAAGTTTCACTGCGATAATTGCCCCAGACACATGTAATAGTGATGAGTCATCTCTGCCATGCCCTACTTGAATCCTGACCTGAAACATTCCATGGCCATAATTAAATAGTTCTCCATACCAGAAAATGTGGAGTGGATTATTATAGCAAATTTGGAACACAATTCAGTACGCAGCAGTGAGTGCTGCTATAAGAAAAAAAATTCCTCATATATGAGTCACTGGTTTTGTAATGAGGCAGCAGCAGAAGTAGAAAGGGCTTGAGGAAGCAGATGGCCTCACAGAGGTCTTAAAGGAAAGTATTACAATGCTAGAAGAAAAGAGAAACTTGATGTGCATTAGTAGAAAGTTTGGCTACAACAACTTGAAAGTAGTAGAAAACAGGAATTGTAGCTAATGAACTCAATATATAGCTAAGGAATTTTTCATGCAATATTGTAGATACCACCAAACTGCTTCTGCAGTAGCTGCCTACGGGAAATTGTGAGTGGGACAAACAAAAGAATGAAGTACTCTTTTTCAACTAGAATTTAAAGTGAAAATATTCAGCTCAGGATAGTCTTTTCAGCAAGTAATTTAGGATTCTTAGGAAAAAAGCTTCAGGAAAAACTTTAAATTCATGATTCCATTAGGAAAATATGGTCTCAGAGGAAAGGTGACTATTGGGGTTCAATATAAAGCCCTTTGTTAAGAACTCAGAATTAACACAACATAGATCCACTTAGACAAATGGCCTTCTAAGAATCTTGAGGGCATATCTCATCATCCACTCCATTAAATAATAAGGGTTCTAAGAATTCTTAAAGGCATTACTCTCAGCAGCCTCACAGACAAACCAAAGTATGGAAGAATTTAAAGTATTCCACTTATGTTCAATACACTAAGTTCATGAACTGAGATATAAAACCCCACAGTGGATTTTCATAGAATTATATCAGTGTGCACAGATATAGCCCAAAAAGAAGATACTTTTGGACTTCCAAGCTCCACAAGAAAAAAATAACATGATAAAGTTACTTTGCTGTAAACAACAAGCAACATCTTTAGTATAGAAAAGGGGTATGTCTTAGAGCATACAGCCAAGAGATAGAGACTGACTCCCAGGAGGCAGGACTAAGAAACTGAGGAACAAATGACACGTCCCGATGAATGTCAGTATTTCTGTAGATCAATGACTGTGTGCCTCTCATTCCCTCATTTTTTTATGTGACATTATCTACAGCCATGACCTTATCCCTGTATCACCATTATATGGTGTGGGAAGCAGATAATTTATATCCTCCATTCACAGATATTTACAGCAAGAGGATGCATACCCCCTGGGGCACTATCAGATGGCAATTGAGACGGCATGGTGGTGTGCACCTGTAATCCCAGCTCTTGGAAGGCAATGAACAGGCGGATGGATCACTACAGAGTCTGATCTAGTAGTGAGACTCTGCACACCCTGTAAACCCTTCCCTAAAATATCAAAAAAAAAAAAAAAAAAAAAAAAAAAAAAAAAAAAAAAAAAAAAAAAAAAAAAAAAAAGAGAGAGAGAAAGAAAAAGAAAACTAGTGCTGACTAACTTCGTCTTCAAAACACTCCATCCCAGATCCAAAATGCTTGGTCTATCTCTAGACAGGTTCAGACCCAAGCTAGCCAAACCTTCCCAGATAAAACCCCAAACATTATTAAAGAGACAGAATGTCTATCTTCACTGTGCCTTGTCTAAATCTCTGAACCCACAAATTCATGAACATAGGTAAAGCTTGTTTATGCTATTAAATTTACAGTAATTTCTTAAGCAGTATCTGGATTAATATATAGTACAGTCTACAAAAAACTATACATACTTCATAAAAATTAGTTTGTTTTGTAAACAGATGGTGTAATCCTCTTACAGGGGACTCTAGAGGATGTCATATATTGCAGAAAACCTACTACACCGCCTTTAGAGAAGAAATAGACAAGGTACATGCAGCAATCTCAGTGCCCAAGATTACCCAAGTAGCATAATGGTACACTAATAAATGTCTGGACACTAATGGCCACCATTTTGAACACCTCTTGTAAATGTAGAGGCCAAAGGTAACTTGTGTTAATCTCACAGTATCTCAACAAATTTAGCATTGGGCTAGGGAGATAGCTCAGCAGTATAAGCACCTGTCTGGCAAGCACAAGGACCCGAGTTCAATCCGTGGTGCTGCATACCCTGCTGGCCTGAAACAGGGTATGGTGGCACACACCTATAACCTCAGTGTTGAGGAGGCTGAGACAGGAGGATCACTATGAGTCTGAGACCCTGTACTAAATAAATAATTTTTAAAAATAAATTTAGTATTAAAACATTTATATGAGTTTTTCTTTTCCTAAAGAGTATATACATTAAGATAATGCGTTTTCAATTCTAAATATCAGCAAATAAAAATAAATGTTCCTCCTAAATAATCTTTTTCAGTCATGGTCCCATTAAGTTTTTTTTTTTTAATTTTACTTTATTTTCTGAATTTTTTCTTTTTCTTTTCTTTTGTATTTTTTAGGAAAGGTCTACAGGGTGTTCAGGATCTCACTACTAGATCAGACTCCCAGTGATTCTCCTGTTTATAGCCTCCCAAGTGCTGGGATTATAGGCACATGCCACCATGCCCAGTCTCAGCATGCCCCAGGGGCAGGGCCGGCACTGCAGGCCTGGTGATCAAACCCCCAGCCCCTGGGCCTGCTAACAGGTACTTTAATCCACTGAGCTCTTTGGCCAGCCCTATTTTATGTATTTAGTACCAGGTCTACAGGATTTCATTACACAGACTGGAATCACAGTGATCCTCCTGTTTTCAGCTTCCCAAGTGCTGGGATTACAGGTGTGCCCCACTACACCCAGTCTTAGTCAATGCCTCAGCATGCCCTAGGGTCAGGACCAGCAAGGCTCACCAGGGATCGAACCCTGGTCCCTGCGCTTGCCTAAGCAGGCACTTTAGTCCACTGAGCTGTCTGGCTGGCTCTTAAGTTTTAATAATATATTCAGAAGTCCCCAACTTATGTGGGCTCAGTTATCTTTTCCATCATAAACTAGAGATATATCACTTATATTCAGACTCAGCTGGACAGTTTTTTGTTTGTTTGGTTTTGGTTTTGATTTTTTTGAAGCAGGGTCTTGGTACACAATTTAGGCTGGCCCTGGCTGGTCTCAAACCCCCAATGATCATCCTGCTTCAGCCTCCAGAATGCTGGGATTACAGGTATGTGCCACCACACCTGGCAACTTTTCAAGTACTCAAGTACTAATACATGTTGGGATTTTTCGTTTATTTCATTGTGTTATGGTGAGGACATATATCCATAAAACCTTTAAATTTTTCAGTGTTCATTTAGTTACATGAGCTATTCAACCTTTACATAAAATGGGTTTATGTTATATGATTTTGTCCAAATGTTAGTTAATGTTAAGTGTCCTGAGCATGTTTAAGGTTAACTGGCGTAAATATTCTAATATTTAGCAGAAAAGATATGTTAAATATATTTCAACTAATGATATTTTCAATTTATGATAGGTTTATTATGACATAATAACATTATAAACTAAAGAATATCCGTAATTCCAAGTTGTCTCATCAAACGATAGCAATGAAATAAACCAATAATTTTTTTTAAAGAACTGAAACAAAACAAGACCTGTATCTTTATCGTTCAGTCATGATATAACCATTGTTCATTTGAAATCAATTGCTCAAAGTTAGGAATATATCCTACCAAAGACATACAGACACAAACTGTGCCCAGAGCAAGCTCAAACAATTCTGAACTATAGTGAATTTAGTGGGAATCATCTACATTAACTTCATATACAACACAATGATTCCTAAAGGGAAAGTAACAAAAATTTGCATTTTGAAGCTTACGTCTAAAAGTAATTTTGCCCTGCAAAAGCAGTATTTAAGATGATCTGCTATATGTCTCAAATACACTGGATATGTCATCCCAGTCTGAACACGCTGATTTTTAACTTGGGCTGTGGTTCTAGCTCAGGGCAAAGCACTTTCTTAGCACGGGCAAGGCTCTGAGTTCCATCCTTAGCACCATAGAAAGAAAAAATGAGGGCACAAACAGAAAAAGAAATTGTTTTACATCACAGTCTCTCAAGCTTGTGCAGATTCTCAAAGTAAGAAACAACCTCTTGCAGTTAGAACAAGGCTTTGAATATTTTTAGAGGCAGACTAAAATGTCTTAAGTATGGAGGAAAAAGCTATTTCAAAAATAATTATACATGTGAGTTGGTAGGCCCAAAACCCAGATAATATTTGTTGAAATCCAAAAAGTCTTTTACCAAAGTTATACTAGCAAAAGCACTACCAGCTAAAACTAAAGTGGATAGACATGGTTAAAAAATGAAAAGAGGTCTGTGGAACCCCAGTCTCTGCACACAGACATTAGGTTTTTACTGCAACATGTGCTGGGGTTTTTGTTGTTGCTGTTGTTGTTGTTGAAAAGGAAAGATATCTAAGAGCCAAGATGTCAGGAGGACAGATAGATTATGGAAGCACTCCTAGAAGGCAAAACAAGATCCTAACAAAGGCACATTTGCTGTTCCTGAAGGACAGTAAGGAGCTGCTGAGTATTTCATGACTGGAGCTGCCAAGGGCTGATGAGTACTCTCTGCTTCCTTTTTTCTTTCTGAGTAAAGTTTTACTGCTGTTATCTTGTCCCCATGTCACCTCTTGGATGTGCAGGGGCAGTTAATTATCCTTGTATTTCATAAGCCTCCAATTGATAGAAATGGAGCTACATCAGTGACCATACCAGTGGCAGCCAGATATTGTACTTAATTTTAAGAGTAAATCCACAAATGAGGAAGATCTTAGGGGACCTTTTAAAGTGATTTGCGGGGCCAGGGAGATGGCTCAGTAGAATAAGTGCTTCTACTGGCAAGCACAAGGGCCTGAGTTCAATCCCCAGTTCTGCCAAAAAAAAAAAAAGAAACCATTAAGTGATTTGCATATTTTGCACATGGAAAAATGTGAATAATTATATGTAGAAAGTAGATTGTGGTAGATTAAATATGGACACAAAATTCTTTTCTATAACTAGAAAGATCCTATTATACCACTCCTTGAATCTGTGCTAATTCAATACCTGCTTCGACCAATGGAATGTGGCAGAACTGATGCTGTGTGACTTCTGAGTTCCTGACTCAAGGGATAATGCAGCTTTCTTGCTCTTTTAGAATACTGTAGCATTATAAACAAGTCCAACTCAGCCTTCTGAAGGATGAAGCATCTCATAGAAAGAGAGAGATCCAGGTACCTCAGTCATCCCAATCACTATAGCCAATGCAGCTAAGGCCCCAAATATGACATGTAAGAGTAAGACGTTTGAAACCACCACCCCACCCACCAACTTACTGCAAGTACATCAGTGAGCCTAGAAGAATTTATTAAAAGAACTTCCTTGCTGAGCAGAGGGCAAATCTCCAATGGACAGAATTGTAGTCCATTGGTTATTATTAGCTGCTACCTTCCAGGATGGTTTGTTATGCAACAATAAATAACTGAGATAGATTCCCAAGGGTATCTACTCATGTGCATATTCCAAAAAGTTTAAGTGATTTGTATAAGGTCCATGTAGAAGAAAGGGAATAGAACTTGCCAGAACCCAAAGATCTCAATTAGTCAAAGCTATCTGTAAGGCACTGTACTACCTTCTCATACTTTCCAGCTACCAAAAATAAAAAGAAGGAGGAAGAGGAGGAAGAGGAAAAGGTGGAGGTGGAAGAGAAAGTGGAGGAAGAAGAGGAGGAAGATGAGGAAGAGGAAGAAGAGGAAGAGAAGGAAGAAGAAAGGAGAAAGACAAGAAGAACACGGAGAAGGAGAAAAGAAGAAAAGAAAATGGAAGTGAGTTAGAGAAACAGTGTGAAAAGCAGGGCAAATTTTAAAGAAAAAGTCTCTAGTGAAGTTTATTATTCACTATAGAAATGAAAACCTTCCATATATGCAATCATGATATGTTTTCCAACATATATATTAAACTATACTATATTTTAAAGCAATAAAGACTTTTAACATATAAATAATCCTTTACTAAAGTTAAATTCCATGCTTTGCACTATCATTCAACCTTTTTTCTAATGAGATTCCTATCCCTGAGTTACACATTTTTATTACATATTACATAACAAAAACAATGTACATAAGACAAGTGAGCAAAAGCAGAAATGGAAATAAAAATAGAGATCATTTGGACATCACAATTTTGCATGCTAAATGACTTCCATTCTCTTAACAAATACAGTGACATGTACATACTGGGAAACCATGGTGCAGGAATGAGGCAGATGCCAATGAATGAATTTACATACAAACACAGCAAATCATGCCCCACCACAGAAGGTTTGCTCTTACCTTTTTTTGACATATAGCAGATATTTCAGCTGTAAGGGGAAGGTACACAAAACATCAACATAGAAAGAGCCCATTTTAAAGAAGGGCAGCCATGAAGAAAAATAATAATAATACAACCTACAGATTTGGTAAAAACAGCTTTTGACTTGTCCCATAATTTTTTATTTTTTATTTATTTATTTTTTTTTTTGCAGTACCAGGGATTGAACTCAGGCCCTTGCACTTCCCAGGCAAGCACTTATTCTACTGAGCCATCTACCTAGCTCATAATTTGTCTCATAATTTGTGATCAACTTTTATTGGCCTCTATTTTCCTCAAAAAACGTAAAATACTCTTTCTCATCAGAAAGCGATATCATAGTTTTTACTTAGTGAGACTGAAAACATTTTTATTCTTCCAATATGTCACCTAGTCTCACCACTAGTTCAACCTTCTTAATATGACTTAGAAATCACACCATGTTAAAGCTGAACAATTTTAATGTTACCACTTAATTTTATGGAGGACAAAATGAAGGGCCACTGTGGCTGACTGAGTTCTTTAGTGGTCTATTAATGGCAGACACAGAAAGAGCTAAAGTCTCTGAATTCCCTATTTTATGCTCTTCCCATAATGGTGTGATACTACTTTGATGTATTGTACAGATCAACATTATAAGATGTTCTATATCAAACCATAGGGAAAAAAGCTTACTAACTTAGTCTCCTTAAACCAGCTATAAGGTCACTTAAGAAAAAGCAACTCTCAAACCTATGGACTAACCAGATAGAGTAAGGCCTTACATTAAACTACTATCTACTTACAAGATTGACTTTCATTAATGCATAAGAATTCTTCATAATGACCATAGCAAATATTTCCATGGAAACTGATGCTAGAGAGTGAAAATAGATTTTCCAAGAAACTATTAATGCCTTCCTCAAACTAGGGCTCAAAAAATGATTAACATCTTCTTTATAGCACAGTTTATGTTATAGTTTATTTAAAATATTAAAGGTAAATGCTCTCAAATCCTGTCTGGAATTATGAATTAGTAGAGGTAGAGGTTAAATCAGTAAAATTTGTAACTCAGTCTTCAAAACTGATTTTGTATAATTAATGGGCCAAAGAACATTGAGTTAATTTATCTCTTAAAGTTGAGATAGTTTAATATTAAAAGACTGCAAATAAGAAATATAATAGTCATTGAGCAAAGATAATCATTGACAAAGAACCCTAAGTTTAAAAAGAAAATATTTACAGAACTTAGTGAACATCAGATTTTAATATTTCTTTTTAAATGGGCCTTTCATGTAAATGCTTTTTTTTGGGGGGGGGGGAGGTGGAACCAGAAAGCACTTATTCCACTGAGCCATCTTCATGACACCTGACTCATGTAAATGCTTTTTACTATATATACCTAAAGTCAAATACCAAGTTTGTCCTGTGTGCCTAATCTGTACTCACTAGGGACCCATATATTTCCATTGTCTTTTCCTCTCTTTTTCTTTTTTCTTCCATACTGATAATTGAACCCAGAGCCTTTGTACTGAGCTACATCCATAGGCTATTTTTGCTTATATTTTATTTTGAGATAGGGTTTACTAAATTGTCTAGGTTGGCCTTGAACTTTAGAACTTAAATCTTTCTGCCTCAGCTTGTAGGGAGTACTGGATTACAGGCATGGACATGCTTTTTAAGTACATTTCTTCGTTATTTTAGCTCCTAATAAGGTGAACAGCACATATGCTTTTCCTAGCTACAAAGGAATGCTCTGTCTGGGACCTGCTAACTTTCAAGACATAGCTTCAAGAAGCACTGAAAATCTTGTCTTTCCAATGGAAACAGGCTAGATACACTTTATCTCTATCTTACTGATGGGGAGACTTACTTTCAGAGCAACTAAAAGATTTTCCCCATAACATAGATTTAGTAACAGTAGCAGGAAATAGGTCCATTATTCAATTCTCTTTCTGTTGTTGCCTCTTATTTACTTGCTGGTATGACTGACATATTATTGGCAATATCTATTATATAAATAAAAAACCCCTTTACACATAAATCAGCATGGCTTTGATTATGCCAAATCCTAACTGCAACATATAACCTTGATTTTGGTATAGTTGATACCTCTCCTTTCATTATTAAGTGTTTGTGTATATTATAAGCAAGATACTGACATTAACGCTTCAGGTCAATGAATATTCAGGGAGTATTATGCTTTGGTTACTGTCTTTACAAAATAAAATAGCACATGAGGAAATAAGTCAACCATGTCATTAGTCATCCTTTCTGAAGGAAACCGTACCTTGTGGCAGAAGAACATCAATCAACCACTCACTGTGGTCCCTGTTAAAAAAAAAATTCATATTTGAGCTTCACTAAAACGTTCTCCTTCCACATGAATGATTATTAGCTACATACTATGGGAGAAAGGCTTTTAATAGAAAGGAAATATAATTAGGAGCACTATCATAATAAACTTCATAAATGTCTAATGCATTCCAGCTAAATTATAAATTATAGGCATTTCATCATATTGTTATCCTATGTGACACTTTCCAGATGCTAATTATGCCAGCCAAAATACTCCATGATCTGCACAAAGGTGACTGAAACTGTGATACTGACAAGAGAACCCACTTGAATTATATGTCATATTTAAAAACCACAAAATTTTTTTAATATATTTATCTTTCCTTGTGGCCTTTTTAATAGGGTTATTTCAACACTAGAGTTGCTTTGTTAAATAAATTGCTATCTCATGTTACAGGGAAACATTGCAACTTTCAAAGCTGAACTCTTCTAAATGACAGCTTGCTATATGTTAAATATGCAAAATAACCTTTTTAAAAAACACAAGGGTAATTGGAAAGTTGGATAATGTAAACAATGAAAGTCAAAATGATTTTGCTTATGTTCTCATTATTGGTCTATTTCCTTCTCTTAAAGGACTCTTACACTTACCCTGCAATCCTCTCGCTGCATTCTTCACAAAGATACAGTGGGGGTGGTTTGTCACCCAAAGCCACTGACAAGGAAGGGTCTATACACATCTGAAACAAATGAAAACACACAATGAACAATGCTGTTTCTGTGTACTACTTTCTCTGTATTATAAGGACAAATGCTTCAATGATGACAGATTTTCAAAAGCAAAGTAAAATAAATATTTTTAATAAAACCCATCTGATCTGTAACTACTTGGCTTACATAGGCAGATGAGTCTATGCTAATGATTTAATAATGTAGTTTTGGTGGTTTTTTGTTTCTCCTTTTATTTGCAACTCAAGTGTCAGGAAATTCACCTCATTCTACAAAGATAAAAAATGATCTTTTCAATGGCTACTCAAATTACCTATGTGCGTGGGAATACAGTGATCTTTTTTGGCGAAATGAAGGCATATTATTAAGATTTCAAAATCATAAGTTATGCCAACTTGCTGGCAGTAGAGAATTTAACTTCTTAAGAACACATCTCAGTCAGAAAAGTTAACATTAAATCTAACATTGAGTGGTTTATCTTTTTTATTCTGAAATCCTAGCTTTGTATCAATCATCCAATGGCTCATTTTTATCTCATTTTTTTTCCCTACAAATAGCCTACAATTTGTTTACCCCTGAGGCTTTGCTATTTATGACTAAGCTTTTGCTAGCCTAAGCATGGAGATAAAAGTTCACTTTACAGTTAACCATCAGAATATTTTAAGTATCTGGGTGTTCTACACCAAGAAAAAAAAAACATTCAATTATAATTAGTTAATTATAACTAATTATATTTTATGTTTTGCATCATTTAAATTTCTATAATGTATCAAAATCTTTGCCTTTCAAATAATAATCAACCTATGTTAACGTTGATCACACAGTAAATATGCCAAGTGAAGAAAACTTCTGTAAGTTCACTCTATTTTTAGCTGCTTTCACTGATTTGAAGAGGGGAAATTACCCATCTTTATAACATGAACAGCCTTCACTTCAAGTTAAAATCCCAACAAGTTTCTGTGCTTGGGGAACTAGTATAATTGCTAAATTTAAATAATAAAATCATCAAAATTTAGAAGTTATATGTTCCCTCATGTTAAAAGTTCAGGGTAAAAAATAACCTTTATATTAGTTTTGTATTTCTTTAGATGCCATAAATAGCTACTTTTTGGTATGTTAAACTCAAGATTGGCACATTTTTTCTAAAAATGACCAAAGACTAAATATTTGACCATAAAGTCTCTGTTATGACTGCTCAACTTTGCTAATATAACATGAAGAGTCATAGACAATACGAAAGCAATTGAGCATAGCTGACTTCCAATAAAACTTTATTCACAAAAGCTGGCATCAGACCAGTCATGTCTGTGAGCGTCAAGAAAATGAGTGATATTAAGATTTTGGGAGTGAGGAAATATCACTTGGAACTAAACAAATAAGATATTTGCAAATATTGTGAATGAGCTAATTCCCCTAAATTCTTCAATTTAAAACAGTTGATTTTATATTATATGAATATAATCTAACTTTTAAAAAAATGACAGAAACTAGAATGGTTTGGGCTAGAATACTTTCAAGAGAAAAGGAAGACTAACCCAGAGCAATGGACTGGGCTATTTAAGTAGAAAAGAGAAAATCTAATTTCTGATGATTTCTATGATTGGAAGGCCAAAATCATTGCTAACCAGGACTTAAGAGAATGAACCCTGACATAAAATCAAGGAAAAAAATAACTAGAGAAATCTGTAATAAGCAGGAAGAAGAAAGGAAGTATATGGAAACAAAAGAAAGAAAATCTGAGCAACTACATTGAAGATAATAACATGCAACATAAAAACATGGTTGACTATTTCTCATCTTATTCTTCTAAATGTGTAGCATTTCTCATGTCAAATCAATTATTATTATACTCTAAAATAAATTAAAAATAATAAAGTAAAAAGGTCAAGAAAAAAAATTGTAATTTTTATTTTCAAAAGTCTATTGAAAACAAGTGTTAATGTTCAATTATTTGTCCAATCTTACAAACCTATATTTGTTAATCTGAGCAACAGATTTGACAATAAAAACATATAACGTAACAACCATTGGTAATTTGCCATTTTTGTTTTGAAAATATTGTACCATATGTATTGTTGTATGTTACTCTGTTTTTGTCTTTGTTTTTGCTTTTGTTTTTATTTTTACTTTTTAAAATAAAAAGAAAGAGAGCTATTACTGAGATGAGATGAGATGAGATGAGATTATCATCACTAGGAGTCAAAGTGAACTCCATAGGTAATATCTAGTCCTAAGTATACTGAGCTCAAAATATCCTCACACCAAAGCAAAGTCTCTGAATCCCCAATGTCTGAAAATCAAGAGGGAGGTGTATATAATAGAATGGGAGAGGCTCATACTTTTCATTGGCAGTACCTTTCTCTACTTTTTAACATTCATTCAATTTACATTTATCAAAGGCAGAGATATGAGTGTCCATTATTGTTAGTATGATATACCAAGACAGCAATGTTATTATTGGCACCCTATTGCCACTTTGATTTATGAAACACTTTTTTTTTTTGCTTCTTTTATATTTACCTATCCTTTTGATCTCATTTTATCTGTCCTTTGCTTCTTTATCGTGATGATATTAATTTTATATTACTAATTTCCTATTATTTGGCCATCTGGACAATCTATGTAGCTTTAGAAACCCTCATGGCTCCAAGTTTTTAAAAGAAACTGAACTGTGGGAATGGAGGGATAGTACAGTGGCATAAGTGTCTGCCTGGCAAGCACAGGTCCTGAGTTTGATTCCTGGTAAAAAGAAAGAGAGGGAAGGGGGAAAACAAACTGCAATAAATATAGTCTTCATAATACGAAACTTAACGCTTTCAAATACAGACACTAGTACATTCAGCCAAACCAATGAATCCACCAGAGTCACTTTTGACAAAAGGTTTATTTCTCTTAATAGTCAACATCTGAGATTCAGGGTTTTAATGAGAATGAAAAAAATATGATGTAGAAAAAAAGAATGAGGCTAAGAATCAAATTACCTCACTCTGGTTCCCAGGCTGATACTGCCTACATGATCTTAGGAAAGTAGCTTGACCTGTCAAAGGCACTGTTTCCTTACCTCCGATGTAAACTTCTGGGTGTATGCTGTCCCAACACTACCCACTTCCTTCAACTAAGTCACATCTCTGATATGAACTAAGATTTATTGATTTTATGCTCCTATCTTACATTTTTGAATGTATAGTGTCACATAGTTGGCAGTATAAATTTGAAGAGAGATAAAAATGGAAAAAAATGCATGTCCCTGGGTTTATTAGTTCAAAAAGAAGCAAATTAAGGACTGTGTAAGTGTTCCACCAAGATTTTTTTGACAATTAGCTCACTGCTACACATCACTTGGCAATCATAGGCCAAAAACTCTAGGCACCACTATTTATTGCTCTATAAATACTGTCAGACTAAACATAGAGGTGTTTGAGATCACTATAGAATATCAAAAATCTCTGCTATATAGAGAAGCATATAATCTACTAACTTTAATCAGCAATTTTCTAGTAATAATTTGGCCACTAATAAGGCAATAAAACAGTACCTTCACAGCTGGTTTGTTAATTGCATTATGGCATTCAATGTGTTGGCAGTGGATGGGATTCCAAGCTGTAAAGCAAAATAGAATTAATGAATACTTCTCATTGAAATTATTGATGTCCTGGTGAAAACACAGTAGATATTTCACTATTTTCTTTTTACCTAAATAGAATCATCATTATTGATTCCCTAACAGAAATATATTATAATCTATAACCATGTTAAAAGCAGGCAAATATATAACTTCAGCATTTTCCCAGGGGAAGAAAGACAGTATAAGATGGCATATGTAGTACCTTATTACCTCACAATGCTATATGACACTAATAAGTGCTCAAAGATATAACTATATTTTAACTTGGTGCCCCAACAACTCTGTAGAGTAGATACAGTACAGTACTTATCTCATTGAACACAAGACAAAGTTAAAATTTAAAAGGTTGTAAAGCTTCATATGACCACAGAATTGGAAAATAAAATTTGGGACTAGGACCTATATCTCTTAATTCCTAGTATTCTGCTCTTTTCACTGCAGTATAATATGCTAAACATCCTATAGTTTTGGTAGCAGGAAGCATTTCAAATTTATATTAACTAGATGAGTAGAAAGGCATACTCCAATATCCCATTCCCACTCCACCCCTGTCAAATGTGAAAATTAGAAAGATGAGTTTCTTGCCCAAATGAAATTCATCTTCATCACACATGCAACCCACATACTAAACCTCTGCTAGTTTCCTGATAGCTGTTATATAATAGCTTAACACAGTATAAAAACAGTATAATAAGGAAACGAACCAAATGACCTGGAGCAAACCAGAGTGAAAAATCACAACTGGCAATTAACATCCTTAAAACTCTTATGTTGTACAATGTACTTAACTAACAAACTTCACCATTTTAAAGAAGGTAATCATTTTAAAGAAGATAATATTTCACACTTTAGTGCATCTTTCTAAACTATCATATCCTAACATTCTAGGACAATAAATTAATTTACATATAAAAAAGTATAGATCAGAGATCACTAGTTTAATAATATCATTTACATTTTAAAAGAAAAAAGAAAAAGCAAATGAATGGATGAATGAAGAAATATTTTAAAGATATTGTATAACTCACAAGTCTGTTTCCCAGATATTTTAAAGTCAAGATGATTATGAAGAGTGGAAAGTTTTTCTTGTGCAAGAAAATAAATTTTAAGAAAAAAATTCCCTTTAATGTGTATGTGGATTGCAAATATAACAAACTTGTGCCACATTCCTCCAATCCTAAACTCAGGATAGACATAACTAATCCATTCCAGCATTCTTTCCTGCTGAGTTCAACAATGATCTAAGGAAAGCTTCAAGCAATCACCATGAATTAAAACAGAGTTGGTACAAAGGATGAAATTGGCTATTTCTAAATTATTGTATTATGAAAATTTTTGCAGACTTGTTAATAAAGAATAGTAAGTTTTTGATACTTATAGACATAAGTAATACACAAAATATGGAGCGGATGTTGTGGCAGATGTGTAAACAGATCAGTGCCATACCACTAGATCAGGGTCCTAAAGACTTCTCTGCCAGAAATTAATGCTTTTTTGTGTGTCTAGTGGGAATACAGAGAAGGTCTAATCCCTCTCATTTTTTGTTCCATTACTACCATGTGTCACTGAGTTAAGAATAAGTGGTAAAATGAACCACTTAAATTATCAAAATCATACTAGATTTAAGCTTACTAGCATTGTGATTCTTACCTTTTTTAAAAATAATTTTATTGAGAAAGAAGTAGCAATGAGACAGTTACAAAACAGGTTAATAAGACAGTTACAACAGTTAATACATTGCATATTGTTGTCTTTGTAGTAGTTATTCATAGTACAAGATGCAGACATGATAACTTGTCTAAATAATAAAGTACTAGACTCCTTTTTTTGTGATACTGGGGATTGAACTCAGGACCCTGTGCTTTCCAGGAAAGTGCTTATTCTATTGAGCTATCTCCCTAGCTCTTAGCTTCGGTTGTGTGTCAAAAGTCACTTGTCAAAATTTTTGAAATATGAAATCTAGAGTGATGTTAGATATACAAATAAAAGACCTTTGAGGACAGAATAAAATTCACAAATTGAAAAAGTAGTAAAATTGGCTCTGATATAAAGACAATCTACATAACTTATTGTATGGTAAATACAGTCATTCATAATAGAACTATATCCAAAGCTAATAACAAAAGGCAGCATAAAAACATTGGCAGACACTAATTTCTCTTCCAATTATGATGGCATAATTGGTATCAGACTTGCCTTCCTACCATAAATAAATAAAAAATTGAAAAAAATATATAAAACAAACATTTTGAAAAACTGAGCTACAGATAGTGTAAGTTAGCATTTTTTTATGGAAGAGAAATAATGTAGTCAACCCCACAGTCACCCTGGTTTTCTTTATAAACACAACTTTAGACTTGATACAAGAAAGAGAAACATAAGCAGAGTAGGGTAGTTTTGTTGAGTTGAGAAAAGTTGAGATAAAAGATGCAAGATGGCTGGAATTTATAGGCACAACAGCCCTAGTACTTATACATGGCTAGGAGATATTCAAGTGCTAACCAGTCAGAGTGTCAGAAACTCATTTAACACCTGAAGTGTACAACAGAGACTTGAGTGTTATATGTTAGAAATAGAACTAAATTAACCAGAGGGAGGCCACCCTAGACTTTATCTTGACAAAGATTAAGAACAAGCCTTGGAAAGGTCAAGTTGATCAACTAGAAACTCGGATGCATTTCAATGGACAACCAACAAATGAAACAAACTCCAATGGATTTTAATAGGAAAAAAAATCCAGGTAATCAACAATGTAATACTCATCAAATCCAGCATCCAGTAAAAAAATCACATGATACTTGAAAAGGTAAGAAAATGCTACTCAGAAACAGGAAAAAACATTGACCAAACAAAACATATCCAGAAATTATAGAAATGAAACAGTTAGAAAACAATAACTATAAAATACGTATTATAAACAGATTCAAAGGAAAAGATCATTATGAACATGATGAGGACAAAGATGAAATATATAATTAAAAAATGAAATTTCTAAAAATAAAAAATGTAATATATGAAATAAAAAAATCACTGAACAGTATTAATGGTCATTAGATAATTCAGAAGAAATAGTCAATTAGGAGACATAACAGGAA